>PQWD01005463.1:0-50758 GCA_019425675.1 Leucinodes orbonalis
CGTGATCTGTTGTTCATATCATTTATGAAAGTCTGCAACAGACAGAAAATGGGCACACACTTTTCATTAAACGTATCGTGTTTATTTAAAAGACTGATTTACAAATTTTAGAAACGCGTCATAGTAAACGGTTTTCATTGAAAATCATCATGCCTATAATTATATCTAAAAAGTAATTTATTTTGACCTATATAACTTAGATTAAAAAAGGAAAGAAAAGCCAGATAAGAACCTTATTTTCTTCTACTGTGTGTAAAAGTGAACTTCTATTTCTACTGTTGCGGTCGTCAGAACGTCCAAGGTCACTCAACTGGGGCCTACTCTTAAGGAAGGATGGAGCCGACCCACTTGTGGTTCCCTGACCTCTACCGCAACAGCGTAGAACGTGCTGTCTGTTTTACTCTTTACTTGTAATGTGCGGTCTCTTCACTCCCGGAATATTTTCGCATGCGTTAGGAAAATGGCGCAGGCCGCGGCCGCAAGCACTGATGATGTAAAAAAACATGATCTTGCATGTTTTAATTCAGGCTTCAGGGCTCTGTTGTAATTCAGGATGATCCTAGAATGAGCTTTATAAAGAAAAGAACTTTTAAGACCATTTAAAAATATATTTTAATTATTTTTTTTCGCTATATATGCTACAAACTTAATTTTCTCAAGATTTTAAGACAAACCAAATGAATAGTGTGAAAGAATATTAAATGATTATAATATCGTCGGCTTAGAGTGTAAACCTGCTAACTTCATATTAGGTAAATTTTCAGGAGAGACAAAAAACATTCCTAAAAAAATATTAATATTATTTGAAATAATTTTATATCTTCAAACATGTAATATACCATACAATTTGAAATAAAAGTGAGATTATGAGATCAGCATTAATTAATTAATACACTTTTGTGACTTAGCAGGTTTCGTAAGCAAATATTTATTTTAAAAAAACAACTTAACAGGTTCATACACCAAAACAAAATTTGTAAAAGTATTCATTCAAATTCACAAAAGAAAAACTCTAAAATTTAACAAAAAAATAGGTTCTGTTTTTATGTCTTTCTCCTTCTCAGATCTAGCTTTTTCTTTCTTCTTTAGATGTTCCGAATATTCTTCTTGGGATTTATTTCCGACTTGATAGAGAGCAAATATTTCACACTGGTCTTTTTTAAGGTGAAAGAATTAGAGGTTTTGACGATCCATGTGGTGCAATGGTCGAGACGTCAGCTACTACACCAAGGGTTCCAGGTTAAATTCCCAAGGCATACATACTTTTGTGTGCATGAACATGTCTGTTTGTAATCGTCTCGGTGTTTTCTATATATAATACGTATCTATTTACAAAAAATAGTACAAGTACGTTTATCAGTTGTTGAGTACCCATAATACAGGCTTTACGCTTAACTTGGGGCTAGATAGCGCTGTGTGAATGTCAGTGGAAATGTAATTATTAAAAATTTTATTTACACTGTTAAGTGTAAATAAAAATTTTAATAACTGTGATATAATTGTGATATAACTATCACAGAAAACATCAATGATATTTTGTAAGCACATTTGCCGGCATCGGAATCTCGGTACAAAATGGCGGCTTACATGAAGTTAGCAGGATTTTGAGGTTTTGGATTTGACAGTTTACTCACATGCGTTTTTGTCAATTTTAAAGAAAACGGACTATGACTGGTTTTATTAGATTTTTTTTTTTTCACACTTTCGAATGGTATGAAAAACGTATTTTAGTCACAAAATGGATTTAGCAGGTTTACACTCTAAGCCGACGATATATCAAAATCATATATTTTTTTTTTAAGAGATATAGGTTCCTACTTATAATAGGTCGATAGAATACTTATTACAAGAAGAATATAGAAAAATGTTAACATCAAAAACACACGCGATTTTGTTAACAGCTAAAGATAAATTGTATATCTTTTCATTAAAGTCAAAATAATGTTTTTCATTCAAATGTATATACATATATAGGTAAGGACAGTGCTTCAATATGGGTACTATATTATTGCTCGACTCGATGTTGTCATTTATAAGGAATTATGTCTGGGTATTTAAATAAATAAATAGTTTGTTGGAAAAGATATTTCCACAACTTAACATAATATATGAAACTTTAAGACCCCGTGGCAGCCCCCTGCTGGACTTAGAGCCTCCTTGCCAAAAAATGGGTATTGACACAAAAGGTGTAATAAGTAAAATATGGTAATTTTGGAACTACCAGCATAAAACACTAGAACTTCGACCTATGTATCACAAAATCATTTTACAAAAACTTCAATGAATTTTAGCGTCCCTTGATAGATTAGCGGCTGCATGCTTAATCCCGTCTTTTAAAAATCGTTTGATCAAGTATCACTAGGTTATTTGGTAGTGGGTTAGAGTACTACAAACCTACTATCATACTTGATGAGGTTATCATTATGTTCTCAGCTTTATATAAGTATATATAAGTATTTTCTGTTGAAAGAAAAAACCCAAAAAATAAATACTCGTACGAGTATATAAGTTTGACTGTAAAAATATTACCATATCTTACTTGTTGAATTAAGTTTTTTAAGTAAAATATTATGTATTATCTATTTTGGCAAATCGAGAAACAGTATAAAATCAATTGAGAGAAGACTGTGTCCTGGGGATTCTAACACAGGCGCGGGAATGATAAACTCACAACATCTGAAGGGTAGGATAAGAAGCTGAGCTAGCTATATACTCTACCAATAAATAAGCTTTATTGTAAGTAATTTACTAAGACACATTTTGGTATATGATGCATTAAAAATGCAAACTCCTGCGAGACGCTAACTCATTTAATTTTTAGATAGACTATAAATAAAATGGTAAAACAGCCGTTCACCATTTCTCTGAATTTATCTGAATACGAAATGGTGATTCTACATAGTTAGTATTTAATCGAAATAATATTTACATTCTGTATGCCGTCACCAAGCTTTTAAAACACAAAAACATTTAAAATAAAATTGTGCGAACAGAGACATCTACTAATTAAAGCAAGACGCTAACTTATTTGGTTTTGAAACAAGTTATCTGCCTTGCATTATAATAATTTGCTATCAGCAAACTTCGTGGACTGATTTGTCCAGCTCTGCATCGGAAATTCATAAATAATCAAAACTATAGACGAGATTATAGACGACATCCGGAGTATGGGGTCAATGTATTTTTGAACATTCGCCAGCAAAAATGTCTCGTGATACTAAATAAAATACCAAATTATTTGTTTTTAAAAAAATGGATTTGAACTAATCAACATATCAATTTATTTGAGTGCTCCCTAGATTCGCATAAATTTAGACACACTATTAAAGAGAAGCGTCGGTGGCTCAATGGTGTGGACTATCGCCTTCCTACCAGGAGGGCTGAAGTTCAAATCCCGACACGTACCAATGTGTTTTCGAATTTTCGAAAATATTTACGTTATCCGACGCTCTTACGGTGAAGGAAAACATCGTGAGGAAACCTTCATGCACGCCTGCGAAGAGATTCAAAGGTTGTGTGTGAAGTCGTCCAATCCGCACTGGGCCCGCGTGGACGACTAAGGCCTAATCACCGTATACGGGTAGGCTCGTGCGCCTCGGTGGGGACGTTTAATGAGCTGATGATGATGATTAAAAAGATGACAAAGAAATTTATTTCGTTATTTTTATTTGTGAATTTATCTTTTAATTTTTCTATGGATTTATATCTTCTTTTCTTTTTAGGAATTAATAAACTGTGTGTAGTTGTATTAGTTTATTGTTCTACATTTATTTGTCTCTGAAACTTGTCTTTTAAGTTTAGGTAACAACAGTCTTATCCATGGTAGGTATAAAAACAAAATTTAATCAAGATAATTTATCCAGTTTATTAAACTGATCCAACATAGTAATTTATCTTATTGTAAATATAAATTGCCAAAAGACACCAGGGCAAACCACAAAGGCACTCCTCGCGTCATAATACACCCAAATATGGATCAAAAGATCATAGGACTTCCATATAAAGAAATGCACGAACGTACTGAATTTCATTTTCTAAAACCCGATTACAGCGAGGTGACGCAAAGCGGAGGTCGCGACACAACACTCGAAATCGAAAGGCGTTCGAAACTGAAATCGGAGGGAGAGATCCCGTTACCCTGCCGGGCCGAGATGGAAAGCTCCCGTTAACGCGCTGGAGTATTGTGCCATCGTTGTGAGACCATCACTGTCATGGAAACAAGCGCGACTTGCATGACTCATGGCCGAGATTCTTAGTTTTCCGCTATTTGTATTGGAATACTTTCGCGATCTTCAGAGTTGTTGACGTAACAGTGGTCCTTAGTTAGTGAATAAAGATATAAACTTAATAAACGGTATTTTTATACGAAGCGTTTATGTTTTTCACGGTATAAAGAGAGATATGTGAAATCAGTCATTTCACAATAATAATAAGTTTCCTGGGAGATTTCAAAAAATAGAGGGAGGCATAACTGTGGGGTGGAACTTTGTATAGAGTATTCTGCAATTTTCAAGTTAGAAAGCTAAAAGTTGGTATGCGGTATCTTGGTCACTAACAATAAACACTGCATCTATGTTTTTGGAAATCTGTCTCCAACCCCCAAAAATGTAAAAAGCATCGATTCGTGATATGCTCACAAAACAGTCGAAAAAAGTGGTCCAAATGAAGCGACAGCCACATACATATTTCGAATGCACGCTCATTCGAAATATGTCAACGTAAATTCATTTACCTAAACAAAGAGCCCGCAACTATATTCTCTTGGTGGTTCGTTTTGAACTACCTTTGTATACACAGAATATCATTGTACAACCCCTTTTAACTTTATTCAATTAAGTCTTGTCACACACAAAATTTTATATGGCAGATGGAACGCCATTTTTTTTTACAATCCTAAATGCATTCTCGAGACTTAAATTAATAAACCTTAAAAGAAAAATATACCTAAAATTAAGCTAGTTTATTATTTGGTTGTCTCCCGCCTGCAATAACATGAAAAGTACATTTCCCTAAAAAAGGATTTTCCAACTTTGCTTAGTCTTTAAACAGCAAGTTTGATTTATCTTTTGGAATTAAAAAAGCTCCATAGCAATAAAGCAAAGGATATCAATATGTGTGTAATTTGAGGAGCATAAGATCCGCACGAATTTTAAAATACAGAACGGTCAGGACGCTCACAGGATGGTAAGTGATACGCCTAACCATGACGTATTATCCTCCATCAATGCCGCACTGCGCCCGACAACCGATACGACAAATGTTATGTCTCTTATACCTAGTAATTTCACTAGCTAAAGTGCCCTCATCCCGAAACACAGAAGTGTATAACACTCCTGTTTCACGGGACGATATCTGGCACTGCGGTGGTACCTACCTAGACGACTCAGTATCGAGTCTACCACCTAGTTATGTGTACGACGACCCAATGAGGTGTAATTGGTTGTAGCCGTGTATCGTAAAATAAGGTTAAATACTTTATGTAAACTTATGAACTTACGAATAAAAACAAGTACAATAGACTAAATTGAATTACATGTTCTTTAAATTACAATCAGCTATGGAGCTCACACGAAACAAAGTTCATGCTATAAACCAAACATAATCTTCATATTCGCTTCTACTGTACATATATTACTATACAAAATGGTAATTGTTAGTGATCATCGTCGTTCCAGTGCGCTAGACGGGCAATGACGTCGGCGGCAGCCAAGCAAATATCTAATCTGTGTTAGCGAATAACAAAACTGACAGTAGGTAGTGTCCGCTATTATAACAGTTGTGTCTGAAGTATTACATAATCTATATAGGATATGTATATATTTTGATATAAACTTTAAATTTATGAGATTACATTTGTAGACTACTTTGGATACTAGCAGCTTAACCGATCACCGGTTTATTGTTACAAGGTTAAAAAATACGTAGGATTAAGTAGGGCTATCATTACCATTAACTATATTGTTACGCCATATCATTCCAATGGAAATATTATTGAACATTTAAAAATAATCAAATAATTTTATTATTATTTAAGATAAAACTGTAAGACTATAGATTTTTTTTTCAAATCAGCGTCATCTTTTACTTTATTAAAAGGTCGCTACCTAATGAAATAAATTTAAGATCTCTAGGATTTTGAAGAAAAACAGGATTTGCAGGAAACAGTAATAAGAATACGACCAAGAATCGGAAATTTTGCAAAATGAATTCGTTGTAAACCATATATTCCAATATAGGTACGTTTTGTATAATTTCTTTTGATGGAAAAGTTATATCCTACTGGATTTATTAATATTTTTCACACAATATTTAAGCATTGTGATTAAGTTGATAAAACAAATTCTTATAAACAAACGCAAGCGCAACAATATGCTAAACCTAACCTTAACCAATATTACCACAATTCACGTTTTATTTATATTAGCGTCGTACCTCATTCTACGGAAATTCTGATGCTACTAGATTTGATACTGAATTTGCTACTAGCGGATAATGCAGCCGAAGTATTAGATATAGTATTACGCCAATGATTATTATAAAGTATTTAATATATATAGTTTACATGCTTACGTACCTATAAACATCATAAAGAAAATACACAATTTCTTTTATGAAAATTTACCACCAAATAAAATGGATGATAAGGTCAAACATTACCTATCTATTTGTTTTTATACATACAATTAAAGTACATTTTATTATAAATATCCTCAAAAATGTTACACAAACTTCAAAAGCTAGTGATTGATGATAGGTAAATTTAATTGTAATATATTATAATTGTTAGGTACTATTTATTGCAAAATATCATCGTTAAGAACTCTGATCACCACACTGACATTGAATCGGGCGTCCTACATCGCGGTAACGGTACCGAACCGCACTGAGCGGTCAAAACAGTCGCACACACGCAAACATTCACTAATTATAATGTTACTATGTTGTATACATTAGCACTAAAACTTCTATTAACATAATTGTATAATAAGCGCCATACAAGCAAACTGCCCCGCTTTGAATGAGAGAACATTGAAATGTATTAGCATCATAACTCTTTGCTTCATGATAAATCCATGTATTTAGGGTCGTTGTGTATTCCAAGATTTTGAAAGCAAATTTTCGTGGAAGATTTATAAATACAATATCGTTATAAAGTACACGGAAATCCTGTAGGTGACCACGACTGCCATTCGCCTGAGCTAATGTTTACCCAGGGTGGCCACTTACAGCCAACAACATACTCAATCGAAAAAGAATGCTTTACACTATACATTGCCACTGACGTTAATTGCCTAATGTGGTCAATAAAGGCGGGATTCTACATTTATTGCCTAGCTCTGGTGAACTGCCAATATGCATAATAAGTAAGACAAATTTCCTACGACAAATTTCCTTTATTCCTAATATGCAATATACGTAATTTTTTCGTTCAATTAGGACCAATGAGGACGGTGAATGAATATTTTTAGCATTTTTATGTAATATAGCGCCTGAATAATAAAAATAGCAAATCTGTCCTTCAGCGATATAACAATAATTTCAAGAAGCAAATCTCGAAGATAAGCAATTGAAATAAAATTAACCAATTAAGGACTATGTCAGCATAAATTAAGGATTTTAATAATTGATATTTGGGAACTAAACGTATCGCGATTACTTAACGTCAGCAAGGCGACGTGAATCATGAACTGACTTTATACAAAATCTTCACTAATCACTAAAAATATATATTCCGGCTTATTTGCAACCGAGATTTGCAACAATGATCACAACTTTCGTTATAAAAACAACAATCATTAATCATTTTTAGAATTAATGTTATAGCAATCATCATGTACAGTTTTATTAACATTTTTGATTTGAGTTAATTTTATTCACATTACAATTATAGTGCTATTTTCTTAAAAATGGTCTTATTTATTTTTAAAATGGTTAATAAGCAGACTTGCTATTAGTACTTAACAGGCGTTTATTATCACACGATGATCTATGGGAAATATTCTATTAAGCTTTCAACATTTGAATTTGTGCTTAGTTAATAAAGCTAATAAAATTTATTAAGTTTTTATTTAAAGACGCTCGGAGCGTCCCATCAGTAGATAATTATTGTTTCCCATACTGACCGCCGAGAGGGACGATCACAAAAACAGTTTCTTTGTGATTTAATTGTAATTATGCTTCTGGTGCGATCTGGTACGGAATGGGGTAGACATACTAGTAAATTCAGCAATAGACTGCGATGCATTGAGAGATAGAGATGTTTGTGGTACAATTAATTTAGTTGTGACTACTTGTTGTGTCACAAACAAGCAAGGAAAGAACAATTAAATCATTTTAAAGACGTCTACTGTGGCAGGATTGTAGTTCAACACTCGATGTAGATTCTAGTTAAATATTTTAAAATTCGGTATACCAACTTTCACTTATCGGAAATGTAGGGTGTTTAACTCTTTTAGCTACGCACATTATTGAATGTAAATTGATGAGGCGTAATTGCAAAACTTAAACTTTTTACATTCGTAAGAATAATGGAAGACGCTATTTTTTAAATTTTTAGATAGATGTAAAAGAGTTTGACTTACACAAAACCAAATCAAACCCTCCCTTATTAAGGATCCTCACTTAAACCACTGCTGTTATCGCTGAAATTTTCATTTCATCCTGCTCCAAATTAGTTCTTAATCGATTCCGAGGCGGAGGTTTTCGATGCGGCTCTATTTTTTCAAAATATTATAAAATTACAAATAAACATCGACTCTAATAAAATTACAAATTAAATCGACTCGAAAATGAGTTTTATCCGTCATTTGGAGTACATTTAAAAATAATGTAACAGATTGTTTGTTTTATTAATGCAGGGCTACCAAAGAATTTAGTTCTATGTCTCTTGCTGATCTACAAGTTTTTAACTCTATTATGTCCACCACTCTGGTGTCTGACATAATATGTATTCGAGTCCATAACCGATCTTCAAGGCTTGATTGACTATTTACTGTACCACTGTACAATAACAATGTGTCATTTCATAACCCCTCAAACAGAATATGTCGGAAATATAAATCTAGAGAGATTTATAGGAGCCTCGAGCCTAACTAATGTACTAGTTTTACAAGTCTTGTTTATTTATTGCATATTTTACATTTTGTGCTCTTCAATTTCTATTTTAGTTGATGAGTAGGTAGATATAGTTGTTGCACTCTATGCAGAGTATGCATTATGTAGCCACGAGTTAGGATAATCGTGCTATATACACATATTTGTGGTGTTACAGTATTCTCACAAACTTTAATACCATGTCCGATATTAGAATTGTATTTACTGTTAAGCTAAAAAAACAATTAATAGATTTTCTTGAAATTTTTATTTATTCCAAGATCAGATTCGATTTCTTGACCATATGACATTTTGGCAATGAATTTTCTACATATTAGATTTTTATTAAGATTACTGACGGAAAGGATTTAAAAAAAATTCATCATTTTACAAAGAGCAGGAGATAATACTCGTAAGCATCTTTTAAATGTATGTCAAAGTACCTATGTATACATTAAAAAATCTGTAGATCTAATCTAATCTAATAAATCTACGAGTATTCTGTTCAAGAAATTAATGTTTTGTTTAAGAACCTATAGCTGGCGGTGTAAATACTTCAACCTGTAAAAGTAAATTGGTTTATTTTAGGCAGTGCTTTGTTCCTTTTCATAGACAGTAGTCACTCAAAGTATTAGGTTCTTAGAAAATGTATCGATTTGACTTCTTGCCAATGCCATTTCAAGAATATTTAATAAGCATTATATCTGACAATGGAATACCGGCGTTGTCCTGATTCCATAAGTAACACGAATCCTTGATACCAGAAAGACAAGACCTTAGGAATTGCAAATATGCAAACAAAGCTACATTTCTTGAAATACATTATGAAGTTATGATCAGACAAACAACTAAAGCTCATTAAATAATTTAGGTATGATTTACTTTTAAACATTTTTATTTCTGATTTTACTTATTTATTTTACTTGTATTTGTTGTATAGAGATGAGCTCAAATTATTAAAATATATTTAGGTATGCATATCGGTGACCTATTAACACTGTTTAAAAAGTGTTAAAACAAATATTACCATTACGAGTAGATACAAACTATATAAGGGTAAAACTTGATTCCTCCAAAAATATTTCATGTACAATGTTGCCAAGACGACCACATAAGGTTTGGCCTGTGAAAAAGATATTAGATCGCATGTAGGGTCAAGCTTTTGAATCTACACGGCCGATTCTGCATATAAGCACAGATAATATAAGATATAAATACATAAGGCTTCGTCGTTTCGCTACCAACGTGGAGGTGATGCGAATATTTAGTTTCTGATCTAAAGTCAGTAAAGAAACGGCCAAGCCTTACATATTTTCTGAATTTAGTTACTGTCTACAGTCTCGTGTAAACTTTCATGTCCTAACTAGTAAAATAAAAATTACACACAAATTATGTGCAATGAAAAAGCAAACCTCCGAAAGATTGCGTACAATTTTGAGTAGTTGAGTGCGTATAGCCGCTGTAATTTCAACATACTACATACCCTTAATATAATCATGATAAAATTTGTGGTGTTTTTTTAATTTTTAGGAAATCGATTACAACGTGCTGGTGTATTTTGTTGCGTTGGACCTTCATTCTATGTTATTTACTGCATTTGTTCTTTGACTGGGTACATTTGTTTTATGTGAATAACTTGATCTTAAATGTTCTTGCATATATATTTATTTATTTGTATATATAGCGCATAATTTGTCAAATTCCAGTAGCCAGAACGAAGCAATTCACCGTGGATTAAAAATATTGTGACTAACTTAAAATATAGTTTTATTGAAAATAAAATTATAGAAATAATACATGTGTAAATTACATGGTTAAAATTACGAGTTAAAAGCGTATTAAATAATAATAATATTAAATCTTTATTTCCATAGAGACAAACATACACTAGTAGACGTAGCGACTCTGCACTGCAAGATTGCTTGGATTGCAGTCAGTCAATTACACAGTTACCATAATAAAGTTATTTCTGTAGACATCAGACTTGCGCGACAAAAAATCTAAATTTACAAATAAACTTATAACAAGCATGCAGTGTTATCATTATACCTACAAATCATCATTATGCGTAATTTTCCAGAACCGTCAACAATATTACTTACATTGAAATGTTCCTACGCATGCAACTACCAGTTCTCCTTGTAATCCTATTTACGTTATAAAGTATTCAAATCATACAGAGTAACCATATACTATTTAACTTTATCTTCAGTTGAAAATAAAAAGCGGGAAAAGGGTTTCTACACTAAAGTTCGAACAAAACTCAAAATTGAGTGTTTTTGCTGCCTTTTATTCTGTAATATAAACGTAAGTACAAATCTAAATTTCAAACGGTTACAAGCCTAACTTTAAGAGCATCAATTCGTAATTCAATTTCGCATACTTGGTAACATGGTGTAGATGTCTTACGCGAAGCGATAAAAATCATTTTTGCATTTGATGATGGTTTTTCATTGACATCGTCGTAAACGAATCCCAAGTTAAAAGATAATCCGGGTGGGATCCTTTGGCACCTCGATAGAGAGAAATTTATGTATTTTATCTGTTCCAAGTCAGGTATTAATTTGTAAAGTTTGACATACACGGGTTCCAATGTAAGTTGCAAAATTTTATATGGTGTGTCGTAACGCCGCCACGTTTGTATTCGATTCTAAACGGATTCGGATATGAAATGAGCCTATTCTCACAAATGTACGAAGCCGTTTTTCTAAGTGGACTCGAAAAATACTTAGAAATCTCAACAAAACGTTCGACTTCAATTTGAAGCATCATTGCGTTCAAATTGTTCTCGAGTGTCTTCGTTGATATCTGCTTGTTCCTTCTTTTGCCAAATGCGACCCTAAACTTGTAGTCGACTTCTCAATTTGTGATTGAATGTAGTTCGCTGGTCGTGGAATCGGGCGCCCTTTATTATATGGTGGTGATTTTGGATTTGCGCTACGTTGCTTTTGATACATTTTTATTCTTGTAAACGAATTTACACACGTAATTTTGGTGGTGACATAAATGACATAAATATTTTTAACATAATTGTGTAAAAGGTTTTATTGGATTTTATACAACATTCACAGTACCTATACCTTTGCATAACTCGTATGCTCTTCTTCAAAATAAATCACACGAAGTTGTTAGTTTTTGCAAGTCAGTATACCTAATCAAGTGATAATTTTTTAAACATATAAATTGCATAAATGAAAAACTTATGAGGAATAATTGTAAATATAATGTGAATCATTTGGACAGACTTGACTTTCGGCATATTTTTCCTAAACGCCAAAGCCAAACATTTGACTGCCATTCACCTGATGGTAAGTGATGATGCGACGAGGATGGAGCATGCCTGTCTAGAAATAGCATATCACTCTTATTCGCCTTAAAGATTGCCAGGTTGTAATGGTCGGGGAACACACAAGGAGGCAATGAGTTCCATTTCTTTACGATGCGCATTAGAAACGACTTACTTTTAAATAATGAACTTATATCATTATTGCCGTGCGGATTGAAGGGCATATTCAGCAGGAAAAATTCAACAGAGGACCGATATAATGTCTTATTCGACCCTAAACTTATAAGAGGTACAGCCACAGAATTTCCCAATACAGAGATGGGGCAAGCCGCGTTTAAAGTGCGACAAATGTAAGCTCAACGAGCTTACACTGGCTACCAGTTTACGCTCTGTGACGAGTCAAGACGCACGAATATTAGAAGAATTACCTTTTTTCCAAATTGCCTCCTGTGCAATTGTAACATGCCATCATCGCAATGAATCAGTAAATTTACCAAGAAATATAATAACTTTCCACTGGTAAGAACCGAAAAGAAATTGCGACACTGGGACTGCCTATAAACTTGGCGGCTTGTCCAGTCTAATTGTATATTCGGATGTCTGTGGGTACAGCTATTCCCAAAGTGCCTGCCATGCATGAAGATTATGACATCTCTACATATTGTGGATAGGGCCCTAAATCCAGTAATGGACAGTCACGGACTGTACATTACATTACAATTGTTCAAGTATTATTATTAATGATTAAATAATGCTCATGAATGAAAACCACTACACCAGATTTGCAGCATATAGATTTGTATATGCTTGTAAAATGTTTTTGATAGTTTATTAATTTCTCGGATGCTCAAGACATTTCTCGTTTACCCGTTACTAAAGTAGCTGTTATGGTTTTTTCTATGTTAGTTCTTCATTATATAGTCAATAATCAGCGTCACACGGATACTTGCTTTGTTGAGCGTCGATGAACGCATTTGTTTGGAGCTCACTAGAATTTGTAACTTTGATTACTGACCGTATGAATAAAAATAATATGACCGTTCATATCTTTTAGCATATGGAAATATTATAAATAGTTTAATGTTACCTTTTTTCAACAATACCTAGAATCGAAAATCATGCAAAAATAACATAAATGTATATTAAACTACAACTAGCCCCGCGGTATTTTGCCCGCGGAATAAAAAATTCTCCCGCAGTAAAACGTAGCCTTTGTTTGTCCAGTGTGTCAGCTAACTATTAAATTTATATTAATTATCGTCAGGCGCGTAGATCGTGCAACTTGGCTGCGGCCGTGCGGTAATACATTGCTTTAGTTTCCTGCAATAAAAAGTTTTTCTGAAATAAAAATAGCTTAACTTTTTCCTTATTACATCGGCTAATGGCAAATAATGGTCCCACCAAAATCGATCCAGCAGTTTCAGAGATTACCCGGAACACACCGAAAGATTATTTGAAAATTTCATTTAGATGTATGCTTCGTATACGTGGAGTAAAAACCGGTTATTTCAATATAACAAATAGACATTCCAATATTGTTTATTTGTAAAGGTGCATAGATACAGCGTAACCTATTTATTTACGTTTATAGCAAGGAAACACAAAAATATTCATATTTGTATATCAACACGAAGCCAATTAAAGGCCTCTCTCTTCAACCTATCGCAATCCACTGCTGGACATAGGTCTCCCCTATTTTGCGCCAGATATCCCGGTCCTCCGCTTTTCTCATCCAGCTCCCACCAGCGACCTTCCGCAAGTCGTCGGTCCATCGGGCGGAGGGCGTCCTACGCTACGCTTGCCAAGACGCGGTCTCCACTCCAGACTCGTCTGCTCCAATGGCCATCGGTTCTACGACATACGTGACCAGCCACTGCCACTCAACTTGCTGATCCGGCGGGCTATGTCGGTAACTTTAGTTCTCTTGCGGAATTACATCATTCTGATCTTATCCCTAAGAGAGACTCCAAGCATAGCTCGCTCCATTGCGCGTTGAGTTGACTTTGAACTTGTGAACCAACGTCGCAGTCAGTGTCCATGTCTCAGCTGCGATGTTAGCACGGGTAGGACGCATTGCTCAAAGAGTTTCGTCTTTAAGCATTGCGTAATAGTTGACGTTAAGACATGACGTAGCTTACCGAATGCCGCCCAGCCCAACTGAACCCTCCTACTAGCCTCCTTCTCGAAGTTATGCCGGCCAAGTTGGATGGTTTGGCCCAGGTAGATATACTCCTGCACAACCTCGAGACGGACGCCATCGACGCATATTGGTTGTGGCATGACACGACTGTTGAACATGACTTTCGTCTTGTCCAAATTCATGCCAAGCCCAACTCGTCGGAAGATTCATTTAGGCTGTTCAGCATTCCGCAAGCTCTTCCGATGACTCTGCCACGATGACGATATCGTCAGCAAAACGAAGATGAGAAATATACTCTCCATTGACGTTGACGCCTCGTTCAGACCAGTCCAGGGTCTTGAAATGAAATGAAATGAAATGAAATTTATTATTTGCATAAAACATGGTGTTATCTGATAGTGATAATCTATGGTACATTAAAGAGCTCATGTTTTACCTTAGTATAGGGCATGCAAATTTTATAAAATATACAAATTATTAAGAATTTACAAAATACATGTTCTAATATTACAATAATAATTTGTCAGATTGAATATTTAAATGTCAAATACATTTTTATATAATATTATGAACTCTCAAAAATACATTCATGTCAAATTTAAATAATAAGGATGTCGGGTTGTACAGTTATACATTAAACATTTCACTTATTTTATAGAAATTTCTTTCTCTTAGCCATTTAATAAGTGCACCTTTAAAGGCGGTTATTGGTAGATGTCTAATATTTACAGGTAAAGCATTATATATCTTAACACACATCCTCCAATGCGTTTGTGAACAGTTTCGGGGATATTACATCCCCCTGTCTCACACCACGACGCAATTGGATGGTCTTGTCCGCTGGTCTTGGATCTGAACGGTCATCGTCGCTGCGTTGGAGAGACACTTCATCACCTCGATATATCGCCAGTCGATACCGCATCGCTGCAGAGCCTCCAGAACAGCCCAGGTTTCGACGGAGTCGAAGGCTTTCTCGTAGTCCACAAATGCCATACACAGCGGCTGGTTATACTCTTCGGTCTTCTGTATAAGCTGCCGAACAGTATGGATGTGGTCCACGGTGCTGTAGCCTTTTCGAAACCCAGCCTGCTCCGGTGGTTGGAATTCGTCAAGTCTAATGGCGAGACGGTTCGCTACAACTCTGGAAAACAACTTATAGACGTGGCTCAGAAGCGCTATCGGTCTGTAATTCTTCAAGAGAGTTTTGTCACCCTTCTTGAAGAATAAGACGACAACGCTTCTGGACCACGCCTCTGGTGTAGTTCCTTGGTGAATGACGGCATTAAAGAGCTCAACTAATGCCCTAAGGACGGGCTGTCACCGGCTTTTGTCTCCCATTCCTGAGTTGCTCCAGTGCTGCACTAATCTCGCTAACGTCAACATCCGGGATATCCTGCGTATAATGGCGCCTTAGTGGGGCACGTGGATCTTCGGTGTCCTCGGTCTGTGGCTGATGAGCGCTCGATGAATCTGTGGGCGAGTCGCAAGTAATTGCCCATCTGCTGTCTTAAGCTTAACCAGATGGCTCTTCCCAAGTGGTTTTTGGAAAACTT
This sequence comes from Leucinodes orbonalis, assembly GCA_019425675.1. Lineage (NCBI taxonomy): Eukaryota > Metazoa > Arthropoda > Insecta > Lepidoptera > Crambidae > Leucinodes > Leucinodes orbonalis. Next base: position 16,073 of record PQWD01005463.1, read on the forward strand.
TGGGCCCCCTGTTCTGTTCAATAAGGTCCTTAATGAACCTTGTATTGAAACAGCGGAGGTCCCTGCGAACGAGTTTTCGTATCCGCTTGGAGAGAGCCTGATATTCTGGCGAAGCAACAGCAGCAGATGGCATCTCGCGTCTCAGCCTCATCAAATCCAGGGTTTCGGGAGAAAGTTTGGACGACTTAGCTCGTTTCATCGGCGGGAAATGCCTGCGACCCAGTGTACACACCGCCTTCACCACGTTGTCGGTTATCTCGTCCACGTCGCCAGTGGTTTCCAGCGAGTCGAATCGATTTTGAAGTTCCAATTGGAACTGTTCGGACCCATAGTGTATTTGGAGCGGCGTAGGTCTGAGAGTAGATTTTATTAAGCGAGACCGTTCAGCCTGAAAACATATATTCAAAGTGCCTCGGACAAGTCGGTGATCACTACCGGTTTTAAACCTGTTGACCACTGAGACATCTTTAAATATATGTCGCTTATCCGCCATAATAAAATCTATCTCGTTCCTTGTCACAGTGTTCGGGCTCTGCCAGGTCCATCTTCTCTGAGGCTTCTTCTTAAAGAAAGAATTCATCAAGAAGAGCCCCTCCATTTCGAGGAAGTTGACCAGCATCTGCCCCCTGTGATTCCTGCGCCCCAATCCATGAAGTCCGATTTTCGATTCGCCGCGTTCTTGTACTCCCACTTTAGCGTTGAAGTCCCCCATAACAACATTGTAGAAGGTCGAAGTTGTGCCATGTATGGCTCTGGAGATATCCTCATACACGGCTTCAACCTCTTCGTCAGAGTGTGACGAGGTCGGCGCATATACCTGTACCACCTTCAGGGAGTACCTGTCGGTGAGTTTAAGTACAAGGTACGCTACCCGGTTCGACACTACTGATTTCCACAACGTTGCTGACAAGGGACTTGTGAACCAGAAAACCGACACCACCCTGGGAAACCCTATCACCTTCTCGGAAGTAGAGCAAGTTTCCGGAGTCCAGGGTCATTGTGTCCTCCCCCTCTCTTCGGACTTCAGATAACCCCAGTATGCTCCAGTTAATATGACTTAGCTCTTCTTCCAATTCGGAGAGGTGATCGTCCAGCCGTATCGTGCGTCCATTATACGTAGCCAATGTCAGTTTTTTGAGGCAGCCTTTCGTAACGCGGGAATTCTTCGCACCCCCCGCCCCACCGTGACCGCGCCCGCTGCCGTGGTCGGGAATAGTGGGGCTGCCGGGAACTGGGGGCCGATTCTGGTTGGCGCTGCTCATGGGGGGTAAATGCCCGTAGTCACCACGCTGGGCAGGCGGGTTGGTGACCGCAGTGTGGACCAGTACGCAAGATGGCGCTGCTGCCCACCATCCGGTATAAATCCCTTAGTCGCTCCTACGACACCTCGGGAGGAGTAGGGGTGGGGACACATGTATTCTATTCTGCCGTCCCCACACGGCACAAAAAAATAAAAGGCCTGAAACAAAGAAAAACTGTATAAGAAAATAACATCCAAATACTTCATAAAATTAAACAATTCAAATACAACAGATCCGGCAACACAAAACCAACACAAAGAAATTACTTAAATTTGTAGAGCTTTTCAAAAGATGCTTAGCCTGGGACAATGATGACAGTTTAATTAGAACAAATAAAATAAATACATTCTTATTACAAAATCAAAAAAAGAGCTGTCCTTTGCTGCTCTAGGCATCATCCAATTATTAATTCACCCAAAAGATTGTATTTATTTATATTTTTTGGGTTTGATGTCACCTTGCCTAATGTTAAGCAATAACAAGGCGCTTAGGGTAAAGCACGCTTACCTAGATATGAACGTGTTTATTACTATAAATACCAATATGTCATTATTACATGTAAAATTTGAATGAAAATTGATGTGCAGAATTCCGTCGCATATACTTTTTAATCTATCTAGTTAGTTTATTATTTATCTATGTTGTTGAACGAATAAAAACAAATGTTAGTTAAAGGCGCGTATATTCCTTTATTTCAATTGCCACAGAACAGAGATTTTAATACTTTATTGGCTAGAAGATACCACATAAATTATTGGTGGATTTATTATACGAGTATACTTCAGCTACCTATATGTAGGTACACATGTTTTATATAACATTGTATTCCATCCGTGTCGCATATATTAAAAATAATCTGCATTATTTAGAGGGCAATGCTACCAGTTAATGCACGTGTAATAAAATAATAAAAAATAATTCTGCATCATGCTATCACTGCATATAAAAAATGAAAATATACAATTTTGATAATAATTGTTGTGTTTGTCACCGGATTCTTCTCAGTTTTACTTTTCAATCAGCGGTAGTATCATTTGATATTCATAATTGCCTTCAAGAACTGAGTTAGATTTTTAAAAAATACGTCCTTTCGTCATATATTTTCTCTTAAAAATAATACTCTTACCTAATGCTATTTTTAGAATGACATCTTTCTATTATTGTCTGTCCTTACTTTTGTTTTAGGACACCATGAGTCATGGTTACATTATTATCTTAAGATTCATGAAGTTTGATTTAATATTTAGGACACAAGACATCTAAGTGTTAATAACATCGCGGCTGGAGTGTCGAGGTCCACTTACCGATATTTATTCGTATTTAATACCACAGAATAATGTGGTTTCGCTATTGTGTTTATTGTTTTTACAAGAACATAGATTTTCGAAGTTCGAAGCATCTGTAGCATATTATGACTACAATTAATGCAGTATAATATGTGAGTTTGAAAACTAACAGTTGTTTTGTTTTACAGAAAAAATATAAAACTATACAGTATTTTTTTCAAAACCTTTGAGGAGGCCTATGTCCAGCAGTGGACGTCCAAAGGCTGAAATAATGATGATTATGATTTACTTATGCAGGCCTTCGTCAAAATATTTATTGCTTTATTACAAATCCACGTAACGTGTAATTGAATGGCATCAGCGAAATTGGAACCGCATTCTTTTTTTGACCAGTGTTTCTAACAACTATGTCGATCGTCTTACATTAAGGTTGTAACATTGGTTTATACATACAGGTACCTACGTATTACTCATAGTAGCTACTTTGCTATCTAACTTGTCAATTAAATATGCTAAAATGTCGGTTTACGACTTAGACCGGTTTATTGATGCAAAACTTGTTAATAAATACGTTTCAATGGCGGATTTGATGTCATCTTTAGGATGGTTTGCTAATTTGACTACATTATATGCATTGGCGAACTGCAACCGTAGTCTTAATTGTATGAGCGGTGAGATTAAATCAGTGATCGATTCAGGGGTCAGCTTAGAATCTTTCAGGGTTAAAATATTTAGGGACACAAGTAACTATGTGAAATTTTTCAAATTTTGTTCGAAAACAGAAGGATTATTATTTAGCATTTACAAACAGAAAGACAAATAATATATCCACATACTTTCCATATATACAGGACCCTATTTCACGCAACAAGTTTCCACTAAAAAGTGCCAATCAATAGTTATTTATTATTTGTGTTTTTAACTGATTTCAATAAAGGAGTTTTCTCAATTCGACCGTATATAGGTTTTCTTTATGTTTGTTGGCGGATATCTTCGTCGTTTATGAACGGATTTTAATGATTATTTTATTGCTAGAAAGTTAATGCTTTAGAGGTTGTCCCATTTTAGAAAAGTCAGGGTCTCGTGATGTAGACCAGAGAAATCAAGGATTTTTTTATGTTTGTTCGCGAATATCTCTGTCGTTTATGATCCGATTTTGATGATTCTTTTATGTTGAAAAGAGGATAATTTCAGGGGTGTTCCATGGTATGGAAGCCAGTGTTTGATGAAGAAAAACTAGAAAAATTGAACTTTAAAAAATCGACTCAGTGCAACCACTACTTCATTACAGTATATTTTTTCCAGTGATTATGTGAGTGTGTGAGTAAAAATAATATTGTTTAACAAATAAATACCGACTTCATATTATTTAGCTTTTTGGTTTAAACTTGAATTTTTTATTGTTGAAAAATGTTTATTGTTTGTTATTTTATACATAGACTCAACAAGATCAATACAAACAGACACATGCAAACAAATGTTTGTATTTCACAAGGATCGAACCCAGAACTGTAGGTGTAGTAGCCAACATCACAGCTATTACACCATATGTGTCGCCAGGAACATAATTCAGTGCTTTGAAAGATCCCAATGTAACTTTCGTTGCTATGCAGTAAGCACGACAGAGGCCGCTAAGTGGTTAGAAAATTCAGACTCTGACAAAGTGGATATGATTGCTCCACAATTACACTGTACATATTAGATAAGGAGGAAGACTTAAAATTTGATATCTTGGGAGGTTATACGAGTAAATGGATTTAAGGTACCTTTTGCAATACAGGACAATACAACGCATCCTCAATCAACATTTTTCTGACAAATTTTAAATATCTATCATAATAATATGTCACTAAGTGCTTTTCTCATCTTTAGAAGTATTTTATAGTAACTTTAATATTGACCGATGCTGTGAATAAAATCTGCAAAGAACCTAAAATAACCCAGACCGCCACTTTTTTACATGTAACTTCAAATGAATACTTATGTGCATATCCAGATATTTTTAATTTTTTAAAAATACAAGTTCCATACAATGAAAGAAACTACATTACTAATACTATAGAGCATTGGTTTTGCTACTTATATAAATGTGTGAAATATTGGCCAAGTGCCTCGCCCATTAATGTTTCGTAGCAGCAAGTAACATAAAATAAAATTATTATAATAATAATAGTTCTTTATTTCAGATAACTCCAAGATCCATAAAATGTTAGTAAACAAAATATATGTAAACACTTATAACCATGTTAGTTTAAGCTGCAAAAATTATATATTTTATTAATTTCTTTTATTCGTTTCATTCTATTGGATAGAAATATTACAGCGAAGGATTCCTTGTATATTAAAACGAAGTAATAGCTCTCTCTCTTCAACCTATCGCAGTCCACTGCTGGACATAGGTCTCCCCCATTTTGCGCCAGATATCCCGGTCCTCCGCTTTTCTCATCCAGCTCCCACCAGCGACCTTCCGCAAGTCGTCGGTCCATCGGGCTGGAGGGCGTCCTACGCTACGCTTGCCAAGACGCGGTCTCCACTCCAGAACTCGTCTGCTCCAACGGCCATCGGTTCTACGACATACGTGACCAGCCCACTGCCACTTCAACTTGCTGATCCGGCGGGCTATGTCGGTAACTTTAGTTCTCTTGCGGATTAAATCATTAATAATAGCAAATGTGTAAATATTTATTCAAATCGTGTAGCAACAAATACCACCAACGAGCATTTGAGAGCGTTCAAGTATTATAATTTAACCTATTTAAAAAAGTATATTTATGTCAGTCTGCCTATGCACCATCGAACAATGATTTTGGTACAGACAGTCGAAGCGCTCGGCAAAAGCAATGAATATTATAAACCTAGTATCTCTTATATTATTATGTTGGATGCATACCGGCCTGCAGCCTTAAAATCGGCACTTTCCAATCTTGCTTGCCTTGTTCATTTGAATAACAAAGTTAACTAGTAGATATTCGTAACTCTTCTCTCTTCAATGTAACGTTACAATCACCGCCATGAAAAACTGAAGCATTAACATACCGCAGATACAAGTATGTATAAAATTATGTAAATACTTCCATACTGGCGAAAATTATGTTATTTTTGACTGAATTCTAAAAAAATATTATCTTAAAATAGCTTCATCTCTGAAGATTGATGACCTCTTGGTGTAGGTAGTGGTCGAGAAGTACAGTTGCTTAAACATACTCGTAACTTATAATTTGCATAACTTATTGTTAGCTGTAGCAAATATATAAGGTATGCATTAATTACACAAATATTTTACATGAACTTAAATATTGTATTTGGGCGTATTATGGTTTATTCCATACGACATAGCCTTGACCCTGGTCAAGATAAAATTTAACTATTGCTGTTTCTAAAACTATAAAGCTCATAGTCTAATGTAAAAAAATACTATAAATTAATGACCAGTGACGTAGTGAGAAATTATCCTTTCAGATCGAAAACCTTCGTAACATGCTAATCTCGTTACACTTACAGCAATGACGCACAAACGTATGTCATTATAAATCAACACCCCGATAAACGTATAGTAGTCTACCGGCTACCATAGCTTACTCTCGAGCCTATATACAGTTTGTAAAGTTCAACCAGAAATACAAGTTTTACAAATCAATAATAAATAACGAATGTTGTTTTCTAAACACATTATATTTTTTTAATTGGTACGTCATCTCGTGACTTTCGTCACAACATTAATTTATTCAATCATGTTAACAAACAAGTTTAACTGCTTATATTGTTTGCCAAAAGTTTAAATGAGTGTAAACTGACATTTAATAGGAAAATAGGTAACTTTTAAGTCAATAAGTAGTTATAATTAAATTTAACTCTCAATTAGAATAATTAAATGCAGCATACTATTTATATTTAACTGACTATACCTATTGAAATGAGGATTTCTTTCATTATATAAATGTCGACAAATATTCACACAGCCCCATGAAGCCACAAACTAATCATACAGCGTGTACTATAAACACATATATAAATAATAAATAAAATATTTTACTTTTCAATAAATATATATGATACATAAAAACACCTATACACAAACAGATACACTCAAATTTTTGTACCGCCCGGGATTGAACCCGCGACCCTTGGCGTAATAGCTGACTTCTCAATCATTACACCACAGGGGTAGAATATTAAAAGTATTATAAAATGTTACTGGATATCAATAAAAATCATTTAATGACCTGTAAAAACCATGATAAACATGTTATGGATATAATTTGCCTACGTCAATACAAAACATTAGCCATTCACCTACCGTAATTAAATATTAATGTCAAATAAAATTAATTAGTTTGTGATCATGCGGTCAATTAAATGAAAATGATGAAAATGATAAATGTTTGTTCAGTTTAGGTCCTTACAGAGCATACACGCACATACATATATATACACACACACTACCAAATACATATATATATATATATATATATATATATATATATATATATAGTATATATATAATATATAATATACTATATATATATGTATTTGGTAGTGTGTGTGTATATATTTAATATAACTACTTATTGACTTAAAAGTTACCTATTTTCCTATTAAATGTCCGTTTACACTCATTTAAACTTTTGGCAAACAATATAAGCAGTTAAACTTGTTTGTTAACATGATTGAATAAATTAATGTTGTGACGAAAGTCACGAGATGACGTACTAATTAAAAAAATATAATGTGTTTAGAAAACAACATTAGTTATTTATTATTGATTTGTAAAACTTGTATTTCTGGTTGAACTTTACAAACTGTATATAGGCTCGAGAGTAAGCTATGGTAGCCGGTAGACTACTATACGTTTATCGGGGTGTTGATTTATAATGACATACGTTTGTGCGTCATTGCTGTAAGTGTAACGAGATTAGCATGTTACGAAGGTTTTCGATCTGAAAGGAGAATTTCTCACTATGTCACTGGTCATTAATTTATAGTATTTTTTACATTAGACTATGAGCTTTATAGTATAGACCAGGTCATCAAGGCTAATGTCGTATGGAATAAACATAATACGCCCCAAATACAATATTTAAGTTCATGTAAAATATTTGTGTAATTAATGCATACCTTATAGTTTTGCTACAGCTAACAATAAGTTATGCAAATTATAAGTTACGATATGTTTAAGCAGCTGTACTTCTCGACCACTACCTACACCAAGAGGTCATCAATCTTCAGAGATGAAGCTATTTTAAATAATATTTTTTTAGAATCAGTCAAAAAATAACATAATTTTCGCCAGTATGGATGTATTTACATAATTTTATACATACTTGGTATCTGCGGTACATGCGCCATGAAAAACTGAGCATTAAGCTTCAGTTTTTCATGGCGGTGATTGTAACGTTACATTGAAGAGAGAAGAATTACGAATATCTACTAGTTAACTTTTATTTACTATTTATTCAAATGAACAAGGCAAGCAAGATTGGAAAGTGCCGATTTTAAGGCTGCAAGCGTATGCATCCAACATAATAATATAAGAGATACTAGGTTTATATAATATATATATTCTATGTTACTTGCTTACGAAACATTAATAGGCGAGCACTTGTCCAATATTTCACACATTTATATAAGTAGCAAAACCAATGCTCTATAGTATAAGTAATATAGTTTCTTTCACTGTATGGAAGTTGCATTTTTGGAAAATTAAAACATCTGGATATGCATATAAGTATTCATTTGAAGTTACATGTAAAAAAGTGGCAGTCTGGGTTATTTTAGGTTCTTTGCAGATTTTATTCACAGCACGGTCAAATTAAGTTACTATGAAACACTCTAAAGATGAGAAAAGCACTTAGAGACATATTTTATTGATAGATATTTAAAATTTGACAGAAAATGTAGATTGAGGATGCGTTGTATTGTCCTGAATTGCAAAAGTACTTAATCCATTTACTCGTATAACCTCCCAAGATGTCAAATTTTAAGTCTTCCTCCTTATCTAATAAGTATAGTGTATTGTGAACGAAATCATATCCACTTTGTCAGAGTCTGAGTTTTCAAACCACTTAGCGGCCTCTGCTGTGCTTACTGCATAGCAACGAAAGTTACATTGGGATCTTTCAAAGCACTGCATTAAGTTTAGGTTTAGGTCCTTACAGAGCATACACGCACATACATATATATACACACACACTACCAAATACTAAATATATATATATATATATATATATAATAATATATATAATATTACTTCGTTGTTCCTGGTACAAAAATGCTGACGTATTTTTATAACAATACTGTTTTAAGAGATTGCGGTAACCCCCACCCTCCTGGGTTAATTCCACGTATTAACTTAACATAACGACACAATGAACTGACAATTTGATATTCTAGTCATCTAGTAGGCTGCTACAGCGGCTACAACCGCTGTGAGACAGGAGTGCTATGCACTTTTATGTTCCATTAGAGACCTAACATCTGTTGTCTCTGGTGTCGGGCGCAGTGCCGCATTGACGAAGAATAATAAATGTCTATTAGACTATCAGTTATTGGTCTCCTTCAATGCCGCTGTGTCCTGGACAGATGTATCACTTACCATAAGGTGAGCAACCTATGTCCTGCACACATATAACAAAAAAACTTTAATGTTAATGATTAGCAATACCTGACAAATGTGTGTGTATGAATTTTTACTTATTTTGTTAAGAAATTGTTTCATCTCATTTCAGAAACCTTTGTTCAATGGGAATAAAAGAAATTGTATAAACTTATAAATATGAGTAAAACTTGAAATAAGTTACCATTTTCATGATTTTTTGAAATCGTTTACTTAAAATTTTAGTTTCATAATTATGCCAATTTTTAAACTACACTCTTTAAAAATATCACGCAATCATGACGGATCGGTTAACTTTTACAAATAAATATTTTAAAAAGAAGTCAATACTTAACCTTTAGCTACGTGACATAAAGCAGGCGGCTTAGAAAACCAGAAGGATTAAAAAATAAATTTTGAATTTCTCGTTTTGAGAATTAGTAGTTGAATAATCTCATTTTCCATTCAGACCTAACCAGCCTCAACTGCCCGTCATCAGCAGCACTGAGGGGGATCGTGATCGTGAGTGCTGTATAGGGCGCATAGGCCTTAGTTGTCCACGCGGGCCCAGTGCGGATTGGACGACTTCACGCACAACCTTTTAATCTCTACGCAGACGTGCGCAGGTTTCCTCACGAGGTTTTCTCGAAAATTCTAAATCACAGGTACGTGGCGGTATTTAAACCTCAGCCCTTTCGGTAGGAGGGCAACAGTCCAAACAATTGTACCGACGCTTCTAAAAAGAAAGCACTGTTATTAACATCCATTTAAAGTAACCTGTGATCATTTTTCATTCAATATATGCGATTAAAAATTTGTGAACATTTTTGCACTGTGGTTTACTGTGATTAGGTCACACTAAACCATATAAAAACAACAACAACAAGTTTCGTTGAGTGTGTGAGATTCCGTAATTCTTTCCAAATTACTTTACTCATTTGAATCCCTTGAAATAAAAAAAGATACTTAAAATAAAATATGGTCACAGTAAAAATAAACAGAAGCTGAGGGAAATATAAATCTGTTCCCATTATATGTAAAATAATATTGTCTCTATATTTATTGTAAAAGCCTTTTGTTTCAATAATTAATGTATCAGTGCATAAAAAGCACTTTAATACAATAATATATTCGATACTATACGATTAGTGCACACTGACACGTTAATGCACATTTCAGGTTGGAAATTACTTAAATATATAACAAGAGTTAAAGATTAATTCACTTATTAATCAGGCCTTATAAATGCAAACAACCTTTAGAATATTTTGCCACGAAGTGCCGTTATCTTTGTTAAAATATCAACACTGTATTTTTTACTTTTCTAGTATTTTATTAAATAATTGGCAACAATGAGTTAAGCATCAATGGAACAAATAGGTACTCGAATCATATTTCAGTGCACACAATCTCTTTTCAACTGCCGTTTTCTGCTGTTACAATTATTACTTTGTAGCTAAAATTAATGTCATTTGCCCAGGAAGTGTTTTAAATTGAATTTGTAATAAAATATTGTGTATTTCAAGGTTTCAGAATAGTGAAGTTAAGTGCGCAAGGAAAAATAGATAGGGCAAATAAGGCTCGATGCTTTAATGCGTTGGCGATAATTTTATTGAATATCAATTAACAAGCAAATAAATGTTTATCGTGTATTATGTGATTACTTAATCTGCCAAAAATATTGCAGATTGATGATTTTGTAAAACCTCAGCTTTTTTCTAATGAAGTACAATTTGAACAGGCATGACAGGTATATTGATAATGTTCTACAATTGTACTCATTGTTAGGTTGTATTGTTGATCTGAACAAAGAAATTCTTTAGTTTTTGAACTAGTTTATTAACTTTAGGAATTGTACTACGAAGAAAAAGTATGTAATTTATATGTTTATTAATGGAAACAAATCTAAATAATTTACTCCTTTACGCATCGGACAATAAAATAGATAATATATATAATTCTAAATAATGTTTTATTCTTAAAAAACACAGCGAATAAATTAAAATATATATAGGTACCTACCAATTTTATTTGAACCACCAATGTAATGGCAAAAAATAGTGAAATGCATAATTATTTGATTAAATACCTACATCCTTTCCTCTTAGAGACCAAGATTAACCCTTTCTGTGCCTTTCAATAAAATTAATAAGGTAACTAACATAAACTTGTAACTTGTGTTCAGTTGTAGATTACTTATGAAACGCTATTAATAGTATTAGTAAGAACGTATAATCAAAATAACTGGTATACATGCTATTTTTGGCTACAATCTAGAAAGAATAAATTAAAATCTGGTTCCGCCGTTACATAGCTGCCTAGACTGATTGTATTTGTTTGAATACGAATTTAGAAACGATGCTTGGCACGAGCTTTTACGTTTGTTTATTTATAAAGCTAGACCATAACGGGGCTAAGAAGAACGTATAATATGTGTATTATGTAGTCCCAATGACGTGTTGTGGAGCTTTAAGTAGTATGTATATGTGTAATCACACGCATGAATTACGTTCAATAATAGTTCTAAATTTATTAAATTTAGTTCGTTCTTAAGTATTTTTATAACACATAACAAAATACTCATTTGCCTTTTTATAATAATAGTAAGTTCCATTATTGCACCAATTTATTTTAAAGTCAAGAGGTCTGGGAGGTTACCGCCATCTCTTAAAACAGTGTTACAATAATATTACTTCATTTTTTCTGGTACAAAAATGCTGACGCATCATTAAAACATTACTGTTTTGAGAGATTGTGGTTACCCCCTGGAAGCTATTCATTAGTATCATAGCAACATTTTGAGTTACCCTAAAAATAAATCCTCTTTTTTTGTAGCTTAAAATATGGCTATAGTAAAAAAGGTACCTACAAAGTTGACACGTGTTTAAAGATATATATAAAACATAAAACTGCCCATTACGTTTTTAATTTCTTGTAATTAAAACCTTCAATGACAAAGGTTAAAACAATCAAATTAACCCATTTGTTTCTTTTATATTTTCAACACTATACAGAATTTTAATTTTAAGGAAAAGTTTTCAATGCAACACTGATAATTCTGATAGCAACATAAATAGTATAATATACTTTTAAGCTAATTTTAATTATGTAACAATTCGACACAATTAAAAACAGTTTATCTAACAATCCTATCTACGAAACATATATTTCAACACACAAAATGACTATGGGGTGATTTGGCCGTAGGAACCCACCGCGTGGGCTAGTGTTGGGTGGACAACTACTATCCTGAAGGATGGTTTCATAATAAGACTGACCATTGCTATAATTTGATTCGTTAGATTATAGCAATGGTCAGTCAATAGCTGCTCAAACATTTTTTTTCCCATAAATAATACAAATATAACTTTAATAGTTTGAGCGAGACAAACAAAGTAAATGCAAAAAAAGTAAGGTATTAAGGGATGTCCCTATTTCCAAAAAAAAAAAATTTAAATCGAAAATTTATTTCAAGATTAGCTATCATCATTTATTAAGTTGAGTACACGTAAGTTATTATTAAAAATATATATTAGTTTTAGTTCAAAGAAAAATAAGTTTTATTTGAGTAGCCTAAAAATACGACACATACACGTCACATAAACAAAAACAAAAATTCGCCCTATAGTAAAGCGTGTAGCGTGAGAATAACAGCCTAACTCTACGGACGATATGAAACTATGATGACGTAGACACCGTGTATATAGGCGCTTGCGCGACACTATATTAAATAGTCGAGAACGCGACACGCTTCAGGTCCTTTTGGATACGACCGAAAATAATTAGTGGGGGTCCTGGCAGTGTTTCACAGAGAGGTAGGGTAGTGGTTCTTATATTAAATATTATTTTTAGCATAAAGTTTATATAAAAATGTAATTTAGAAACTTGTTGCGGGGGATTTTATACCTATATATATTTTAATATATATAAAAATAGAGTACAGTCTATTACACTTTAGAATTTTATTATATTTGATTGTTGTAGTAATCGAACTTTTAATTTTTAATACCAGATTTGGGAAATAGAAAAATATTTATGATCAAGAAATTTTAAATATACAGGATTTAATTACACTTTTATTTTACTAGGTAAATAATTTTATTTTACCTTGTTTTCATATGAAGTTAAACCAGTATAACTATAGATAAGTACGTAAACATGGAGTAAAGGCTTAATGGAAGCCCTCTTTTTTTAGTACGCATGATGACAATATTCGAGGAATAGGTACTTGAGCATGTGTAAACTCAAATTATAATTTTCGAAAGAGTACCACTCAAACGAACAAATAGACGGAATTTGTTTTCAATCTAGGTAAATCATCAATTATCTAATTTTAGGAGTGTGAAGCAGGTAAAGATTTTGTAATGCGTTTATTAGCTTAAATAAAAGGAATTTGTTAAACAAACTCTTGAACCAATTTTAGCTGGCTAATAGGTAATCAAGCTAAGGGATTTACCTTCACTAAGTGTTTTTTTGTGTGCTTATGAACGTAACTAGTTCTGAACATACTACTTCTGATAATTGGTTTACTCAGATTAATGTGAGATACTAATAGCGGTCAAGATAAATTATTTTTTGGATTGTAATTCATTTCACAGATTTTAACCAAAAAACGGTCTTCGTTTAAAAAAAATACCAAGTATTTCTGAAATTATTATTTTATCTTTTAATCGCTTACTAATTGCTGACCATGTTATAATTCCAATAAACTATGCTCGGTGTAGTTTACTATAAGATATACCTACTTAATAACTAAAAATTTTTAAACTGATCTGCAAACAGCCTTTGTCAGTATTATTAAAACTGAATTATTATATCTAGTGGGGACTACTCTCTCCTAGCTAGATTAGCTCCCTATATAATACATCTAATGCACAAATTGCAATGTAGTGCAATCAAATCATTGCATTATTCAAACCACAGAGTGAAAGGTAATAGCCATATTTATGGGTAGTTAATATTATACTTAAATAATATAAATGTTTACGATACACGCTTATTTAAATATTACAATCAATTGTACGTAAATAGAACAAGTTACTTTAACCAAATACTCTCATTAAAAATGTGTGTTGTGTACAATAGACGATTTACGCGTGTTAGGCAACAAATTAAACTTAAGTAGAATATAATTATTCTAAAGGAATATTATTATTCTATTTTAAAAGGACTAATGTCCTTTTCTGTTTTTATTTTATGTTCGCGTATTTAAACGGGTTGATTGAATGCATAAATTAATTGACAAATATACAGTGGTTTTATAATAACTTACTCTACGGAATCGACAAAAGAAAAATATTTTTTCCAAATTAACTTACGCAAACTGAAATTACACACAACAAACTAATGCCATTTAATAATAGTAACGCGGAAAACTTTATAGGGAAGTTAGTGCACAAATTAATCTATTAGTAAGCAATGTCGACTACAACCTGTAGACACAAGGTTTCACCTTTATTGGTGCATAGTCATTAACCTAATGATCATCTCAGGACGAAAGTATGTATCACTGACAACAATTCAGGAAATAGGGACGAAGGAATGTTCCAGTAACATTAGCCACATAGAATCGGTAAAATTCCAAAGGAACACAGACATTGTATTTCAATCCGCTAAGTATGCGTTTTACCTGATATTACAACTTATTATTAAATTACGCTGACAAAACACGATGATGTGAAACTGTTGCATGTTATTGCCAATTTAACAATATATTCGCGACGTAGTTATAATATTGCAAAACTTGTGAGCTTGTTTAATATTAAAACACTTTAAGTTTCTTTTACTAACTGAATACGTCTGTTCACTGTTGACTTTCATATTTTACCTGCGCAGTTTACCCATAGTTAGTTGGTAGGTGACGCTATCTTCTAATATAATACGATGAAAATATTGCTAAATCACAATATGTCATGCCTCTAATAATGGTTTGAGACCTTATAAAGCATTAATTAAGACCCTTAGTCTACCAGTAGACCTCATGGCTGATACGTATACTTTTGTTAACAGGGTCCAGTTTTCGTTGGACAACATGAGCTACGCGGCGGAAAATGTGGTGCAAAGCAGCACATGGCCGGCAACAAGCCTGTTCTATATGCTTCTGGTGCCTACCCTGGTTTTGTGGTATGGCTACTGGAAGATGTCTAGGAGACACATGCTTGAACTTGCTTCCAAAATAAATGGGCCTCCCGGTTTGCCCTTCATTGGAAATGCATTGGACTTTTTAGGAGGATCCCATGGTAATTTGAATAAACGTATAATAAACTATAATAAATTTATTTATGAAAAAATAATATATATTTTACATATAACAGAATAAATAAATATATATTCTATTTTTGATAGTATCTTCTACAAACATGTGTCTTTGTCTCAAAACGACAGGTTACCTAGTGTTTATAACGTACCTGTTCAATGCCTAGTATCTACTCGTATACAGAGTTATTACTCTCCAAATAAGATTAGTTTATAGATATTAGGTAACTATTAAGGTTTAAGGTACTAGATAGTAGACAGGTGCGCTATCAAAACTAGGTAAAAACCATATTTTTATAACAATACAGTTCTAGTCTAAATTCATTACATACTAGTTTATACTGTTAGCCTACATAGTTCCACTACAAGGCATAGGCCTTATGTAGGACCACTGAGGTAGTTAATGATAAAATATATTTAAATAAAAAGTTAATAATGATATATTATGAAATTATGACGATACAATTTAACTTATATCAACAGATATCTTCAAGAATCTAGTCGCTAAGAGTGCCCCTTACGATAAAGAAGGAGTTGTAAAGCTATGGATTGGACCGAGACTGCTAGTGTTTTTATACGACCCTCGGGATGTGGAGCTGATCCTAAGCAGCCACGTCTACATTGACAAAGCTGATGAGTACAGATTCTTTAAGCCATGGCTTGGAAATGGTCTTCTCATCAGTACTGGTAAATATATTTGCTCAATGTTTATATAATAATAATCTTATAAAGAAATATCAAATATATAAAAATTGATAAAAACGAATTAATATCATAAATAAAGTGTGAACGTACTATTTATCGTATAATATCGTATTTCGTACGATTATTTATTATGAGGATAATTAAATGAAACTATTATATAGGCAAGTACCTATGGTGAGAAGTATTACATATTTTGACATATCATTGGGGAAATAATATCAACTCAAATCAAAACACAAAATATGTTTATTCATTTAAATCTGCTACAGATACTTTTGAATCAATTTATTGTTTTTATTATATTTTTGTGACTCTACCACCACAATTATATTTTTAAAAATATTTTTTTTAGTTTCTATTTAACCTATCGCAGTCCACTGCTGGACATAGGTCTCCCCCATTTATTAGTTTAACCATATTTATAAAATGTATTATTTGAAATGAAATTAAGTTTTTATTATCTTTATTGTAGCATAATATCTTTGTAATCCTGTTATTTTATTCAAACAGTAGATTGTCGTCTAATTGCATTTATAAGACTATTAATTATCTTTAAAGGTGAACCTTTATCAGTGATCGGTAGGTTTTGTGGTGAGTTAATGACTTCTTCGAATGGAAATAATTTTAGTTGATAGGACAGTTATTCCGTGATTAACATTTTCTGTGTATTAAATTTATATATGAAGTAAAAAAAATGTTCTGGAAATATATAACAATTCCTATCATTTTTTTAGGTCAGAAATGGAGGTCTCACCGCAAACTAATCGCCCCGACATTCCACTTGAATGTTTTGAAAAGCTTCATTGATCTATTCAATGCCAACTCAAGAGCTGTGGTGGATAAATTGAAGAAAGAGAGTGGCTCTTTCGACTGTCATGACTACATGAGCGAATGCACTGTTGAGATTTTACTGGGTAAGGATTGTTTTTTATGTTTCTAGTATCATGATGTGTTATGTAATTTAGTGTCTTCGAATTTACCCTGACTACGTAATCAGTTATATATTTTGGACAAGGTTTTCCTCAATTACTTGAGGGGTTTTCGACCGTAACCCGTCGCACAGATTCAATGCGAATCCCGTTTGGTGGCAAATTATTTATATTTTTAAAGAGTGAGCTTATATTATTTTTGAAATATTTATTAAGCAAACAATGGTAGCCTCAACAATTTCGGACTAGCGTGTAAACTTTAAGTAGGTTGTTGGATTATTTTCTTTCTCGTTATTCGTACGTACGTACTATTTCATATAATGTAATGATAACATCAAAACAAAATGTATTCGGTCAGGCGAGTCTCTATCTTTATGTGTGAAGCATACTAAAGACGAAGTATTCGATCAGAATGACAAACTTGGCTTTGAGTAGGGTCTCGTTCATTGAAACTGCTGTTCATTGCGCTATGACTGTAATTTAAAGTAAGTTTACTTTTTGAGCTAAAAGATTTTAAACGACCGTAACTAAAATAATTCATGGCTAAAATATACAACGTAAAAAGTGTATGGCAATAAAAATGACAAAATTATGTATGTCAATGGCAAGTTAAGTTACAAAATATAAAACTACAAAGAGAGTTAGTTTAGTAGTAAGCGTAGGTACTTGCATTTACAATATGTCGAAAGTAAGGACAAAAAAAAAGAAATCAAAAGGGTGCCATATTTTAAAAAATTTTTAAAATATTATCCGAAGTCTGATTTATATGTAATAAAAAAAAGAACAAATACATACGACCTATTTATAAATATTGTCAAAAGCAATTTTATTTATACAATATTAATATATACTAATATTTGTTACTACTTCCAAAATATCGTTAAAACGTGTATGAGATCTCAAATGAGATTTTAAATATTGAGTTCAATCGCATTTTGATTGTTTTTAAATTACATTTAGATATATTTTCTATTCGAATATTATTATGTTGCTATCACGTAACTCATGTTATAACAATCAATTTGTAATTTCCAGATCTGTAATCTTAATTTACATAACGGCTTTGCCCGTTAAGTCACGTTTAAAAAGAGTTATCATTTAGGTAATAAAATGTATATTACCTAACAAAATTAGCTTTAACGTTTATCAATGCTGATTTTAAATTACGCAATCTAGTGTCCAACGGAAGTATTACGTTCGCGAAATTGCTCATAAGCATAAATCACATATTAAAAAGCAGCCCAAATCTCAAGGAGTTCGCGCAAAATAATATGGGATAATGAGTAATTCTTTAGCGAAGTCACGTAGGATGGCAAGTGACAACACAGGTCACGCCGGAACACTGGGCGTTCTTGACGCGCCTGCTCAGCGTTTGCGAAATAATGCATGAGAATTGCACATCAAACCGACCAACTATTAAGCACACACGATTTTTAATATCTGCATCATTGCATTGCATTTGAGAAATAGCAAATTTATTTTCTTATAACCGGTTAAACGTTGACATTTGCATACATGCTTATTGCAAAGACTTTAACACTGTAGCCAATTGTATGTTTATGGTTCTTCACAGAAAAGTACCTTCACATTATGATCTTAAGTTATTTTTTCAAGTATGCCTTAAGTAGCTCGTTAGTATTGCCTTTAATATCGTAACAGGGGATCACTGTCCTTATTTGATAAACTGCTTATAGCACGTAATACAATGGGTATGAAGACCCCCCACAGTTCGCTTACATAGGGCTAATGGGCAATATCGCCATCAATGGGCACTGAATATATTGATAGTATGTGTAACGATGTCTGTTACTCAATTTTAGGAGGTTAATTACCCTTTCTTTTTTATGCGATTTAATACTATGATGAAATGTTTTACAACAGAGACCGCTATGGGTGTCAGCAAGAGCACACAGGACCAGAGCGGGTTCGAGTACGCGATGGCTGTCATGAAAATGTGTGACATCCTCCATTTGAGACACACGAAGATTTGGCTCAGGCCCGAGTTCCTTTTTAACTTCACTCAGTATGCTAAGAACCAGACAAAATTGCTTGACGTCATTCACGGCTTGACTAAGAAGGTAATCATCACGTACTCTGCCTTAGATACACATTTTAATTAAAACAATAAACTTGTCGATCAGGTTTACTTTAGCCACTTTAGATAAATTTTTGCCAACGTCCGAGCGGATTTGACCTGTGCGGAATATTTGTGATATATTTGATTTATGGGTAACACTTTACAGTAAGCATTACCATTGGTAGTGGATTATTCCATAATTCTAGTTTCAACATGTGATATTTTATTCATTATTAGGTTATCAAGAGGAAGAAGGAAGAGTTTAAAACTGGCAAGAAACCTTCTGCTCTCTCTGAGCAACCCGAACCTACCGCAACTACCGAAATTCCGGCTTCCAAAACTACGTCCGTTGAAGGTCTTTCTTTTGGACAGTCGGCTGGGCTTAAGGACGATTTAGATGTAGATGACAATGATGTTGGACAAAAGAAGCGTCTCGCTTTCCTCGACTTATTGTTGGAGAGTTCCCAAAGTGGAGTTGTTATTTCGGATGAAGAGATCAAAGAACAAGTTGACACAATTATGTTTGAGGTATGTTCCCATGACTTAAAAGTATTGTTGCATAATATTACTGATGCGTTTGTGATTAAAACAATTTAGAAGGGGAGCTGTGTTTGTAACTTATACGATGTACCAATTTTTATTTTTAATCACAGGGTCCCGATACTACAGCTGCCGGCAGTAGCTTCTTCCTATCTATGATGGGGGTTCATCAGAACATTCAAGACAAAGTCATTGAAGAGCTTGACCAGATATTCGGGGACTCAGACCGTCCAGCTACATTCCAAGACACTTTAGAAATGAAATACTTGGAGAGATGCTTGATGGAAACACTTAGGATGTACCCACCAGTACCGATCATCGCTCGTCAACTCAATCAGGATGTAACATTACGTAAGTCAATGTTTTTAAATATTTTATTCATGAATAAGTTGTTTTGCTGGTTAGTAAACTGCTAATGTGGAATATCAAAACTTTTGTTGACTCAAAACAAAATGAAAAGATGAAGCTTGTTTTGTAGGGTTATGTAGATCCTACTACAAATTAGAAATTATATTCTTTCTTTTGCGAACTTATTAGTTACTGACTTGAAAATGCTTGGAGTATTTTATTTTATATTATAAAAGCAACTTCCTTGAACTAAATTTGTTGTTTAGTGATTATGCTTGAATTATGCAGAAAATGTAGAATTGACTGTTTACGTTTTAGCGTCCTGTGGAAAACAAGTGCCAGCTGGTACCACGGTGATAATAACTACCTACAAGCTGCACCGTCGCCCTGACGTGTACCCTAACCCCGAGAAGTTCGACCCTGACAACTTCCTCCCAGAGCGTTCAGCCAACCGTCACTACTACGCCTTCGTTCCCTTCTCCGCTGGGCCCAGGAGTTGTGTGGGTAAGTGAATAAAGGTTATTTTATTGTATTTTCTTTCATAAGTGTCGGTCGCTCATTGATGTGGACTGTTGCCTTCTGATCTGGAGGGGGCAGGTTCAAATTTCACCACGTACCTATGTATTTTATAATTTTCGAAATTGTATGTGTATTTATCCGACGCTCTTACGACGAAGGAAAACATTTTGAGGAAACCTGCGCACACCTACGAAGAGATTCAAAGGTTGTGCGTGAAGTCGGCCAATCCGCTCGACATGGCCATTGCACCCTATACGGATAGGCTCATGCCCCACGTTGGGGACGTAGAATGAGCTGATGATATGATGATTTTCATTTATTATGTGGTAACATTTTGTGTCATGCAAATAGTACTTTGGTAGAATTAAAATAGAATATAAATAATATTTTTTATAATTCTTCTTCTAATAATACTTTTAAAAGTACGTTATATTTACATTTAGGTACTGCAAAAAATTACTTTGCTTTTAATTTAAATTAATTTTTTGTATCGTTTTAACTTTAATTATTTTAAGTTAAAAGTGTAAAATATATGAATTTCTCACATTCTAATATTGTTTCATGTGATACCAGTACCAAAGATAACATTTAATTCCTTTCTTTCGTTACAACAGGTCGCAAGTACGCCATGTTAAAATTGAAGATCATTCTTTCCACCATCCTAAGAAATTTCAGAGTACACTCTGAC
Organism: Leucinodes orbonalis; assembly: GCA_019425675.1. NCBI lineage: Eukaryota > Metazoa > Arthropoda > Insecta > Lepidoptera > Crambidae > Leucinodes > Leucinodes orbonalis. The sequence goes on from PQWD01005463.1 coordinate 37,313, forward strand.
CTTAAAGAGTCTGAATTCAACCTTCAAGCCGATATTATTCTGAAGCGTGCTGAAGGTTTTAAAGTACGTCTTGAACCAAGGAAAAGGGCAGCTAAGGTCTGATTTTAACTTAAGTTACTAAAACCTAACTCTTAGGAAAAATGAAGAAATGAATGTAACTTTAGGTGACGAGCGGGAACTACCCATATTAAGTCTATGTAAATTTACATGTGCAATATGCATAGGTCACCTTTCTGTATTTATTTTTAATCCTCAAGGTGACCCATTGAAACGCCATATTTGTTTTGTTTATTAAATTTACAACATCGCTAATAAGTAGCCAATTTTAAGCTCTCTATGAATACCCGTAATAACTCCAATAAAAAAATATATTTAATTTAGATATGTGCGTTTAGAAGAAATATTTAATGTAAGAAGAATGTCATTAAAATTTTGTTAAAATATACATTAGCAAATACACACTTGTATGCATATGTGATCAAACTCTGTACCTAAAATATAATCGAAATCGTAATTGATATACGGTGGCAGACAAAACGGGTGTGATGTCGGTAAAAGTAAAGCAATAAGTATTGCTCAAGTTAAACTATTACCTAAACTTAATTGTAAATAGCTAAATAAGTAATTTAAGTTTTTGTGATTTACGATTAATTTGGTAAAAAAATAAATAAAAAATCCGGATTTGTACACCGTGTTTTACTTACCCTTACATATGAGCAGATATCATTTTATTAATGTGTATGATTAAAAGTTTGCTATTGAGCTCGTCAAATTGTGACAAACAATTAAACTAATAATTGCTTAAAGAGCACGGAATCATCTTTCTTTTCAGATGAGCAAGTGATTTAGAGTGCAATACTTAAAATCATTGGCTAACTAGATCGACTTAAAGCTAAATTATTGACCCAATTTATCACAGTGTTTTTGATAATATTATTAAAAACACTGTGATAACTTGTATATATATACAAGTGCATATTAAACTGATTAAGTTTCGTAACATAAATTCCTAATTTGAATCGAAGAATAATTAATCCAATATAATGCCTAGCCTTGTAAAGGCATCATTATACGTCCCCGCCGAGGGGCATGAGCCTACCCGTAAAGGTTGTATAGGCCTTAGTCGTCCACGCGGCCGGGTCTTGTGTGGATTAGCCGATTTCACGACCTTTGAATCTCTTCGTAGGCGTGGGCAGGTTTCCTCGGGATGTTTTCCTTCATCGTAAGAGCGTCTGATAAACGTACATATAATTTTGAAATGCCTCTAGTACGCGGCGGAATTTGAACCGCACCCTGCAGATCGGAGGGCAACAGTCCATACCAATGAGCCACCGACGCTCTTGTTTGTAAAGGCATAAAATACACAAATTATAATTAATCATCATTACCATTTCGACAAGATTCTCGACTCCAATCACGGGTAAATTAGTTTGGTGATTCCTTTAATTATCATACACTTCCTAAATTATAAGAATTCATAGACATGGTGTGGTCAAGTGGCCGCCTAATGTGGTCGTTGTGCTGTGTAGACACCTCCGTGAAATTTTTTGGATCTTTTTTAATCTTCGAATTCCATTAGCTGCTTAACCTTATTTTGAATACAATCTTAATAGCACAATACAAAACAAAAAGTTGTTGTAGTCTGTTTGGTTTACGTACATCAGCACCAGTATTTTTAAAACAGTAACAATTGAGATTTGCTAGTGGATTCAAACTAATATTTACTTTTTTTTTTTGATGATTCAAAAGTGTCTTCTGAATACTTACTTGAATAAAGGAATTGTTGAGTTAATAGTGAATACAAATTGCTGGAATCAGTGGTAGATTATATTTAACACGTATATGTGTTCTAAACTAATTACAGTTTAACTCTGGTTACCCCTGTTACTACCATTTAAAATAACTTACTGCTGATGAAAAATCCCTAACCAAATGAGGGGTACTTAACCCGCAGCGCTGATCCCATGAAAGTTGGAGTTGCACATGACGGCTTAAAAACGATATTTTCAGATATCGTTTTTAAGCCGTCATGTTAGCTATTCAATAAAAGAATACATCACATGCGATAAATAATAATGTGGCAATTTCAGCGACAGTCCAAAAGTGTAAAATAAAACAAGATTATTATAGATTGCCTTATTTATTATACGAACACTGCTTAATAAGCGTACAGTATTGTAGAGATAATAACGTACAGAAACAAATTTACCTTCTCATACCGAACACAAGAAACCATAATCGAATACATGTTATATATGTGTATTATAAACACCAGGCTTTTATTATAATTAACATTTATGAAAGTCACCTTACAAATTATATAAAAATATTAAACATGGACACCGCGAAGGTTGCAAAAAGTAGATAGCTATTATCTTTTTGTTTACACATGATTCCAGTCGTTTGAGAAAAATATATAGTGCTCTACTTCTCATCTTCGTAGACTACAGACTTTGTATGGGTTGTGTAGCTACTACGTAGAATTCTAATGTCTTCGATTGTACCAGTTCTGCCTAGAAGTCCATCATCCGATTTTTCAATTTCCAAACCCGACTGGTGCATGTTTAATTGCATTCTATGAATCAAACATAGTTTATGTTACTTGAATAATTTCTTATTGTTTCAAAAATATGACCTACGTTCATTTAGGAATGGAAATCAATTTCACCGGCCCGCTGTGTATCTACGAATGAGGTGAAACGCCAACAAGTACTGAAGCATCATGCCAGATAATGGCAAAAATACACCAATAACGAGAGTTCGTCAGTGGGACTAGGCACCGATACAGGCTAAGCTACCACGTAAAAACGTCCAAACACTTCTTGATCGAAAGAGTTATTTCGATTTCGCAATAAGTATAATAGTGTAGAAGGTAGACTCAGTAAAGTCGTCTAGGACGCAATAATTTTGTCTGTTAGACATACAGTTTTTTTATAGATTATTCTTATGGAACACTTAATTGACCAAATGTATATGATTTCTAATAGATTGATTTTTAATACTTTTAGACGTTGATTTAAACCAAAATTTTTATTATTTTGAATAGTTTGTATTGGATTTACTAGGTGGTAGATTCGGTACGGACTTACTGAGTCGTCTAAGTAAATACCACCGCAGTGCCCAGATATCATCCCTTGAAATGGAAGTGTTTTGCACTTGAGCTGAGGGCACTGTAGCTAGTAATATTATCTGGTATAACAGACCTAACATCTGTTGTCTCGGGTGACGGGCGCAGTGTGGCAGTGTGACTGTCATGGTCAGGAGTATCACTTACCATCAGGTGAGCATCCAGACCGTCCTGTACACATTGTAACACAAAATGTTTAAAAGAGTGACTATCGAGTTTTTTGCTGGCTCTTCTCAAAGATCCTGCTTATTCCGAACCAGTGATAGAGCCCTTAAAATATAATAACAATTGACGATTCGAAAGGTATCCGTAAAAGATTTATTTGAATAAAAAATGTTTTCATTTGATTTGAAAAATGTGTCCTGTAATATCTTTTCTGCGTCTAATATTTTAATGAATGTATATAAATATTTAGTTCGGGTATTATACCTTAAAATATCTAGCGGGGTCCGATTATGCTTGGGACATAGACAAGGCACAAAATCGTGGCGTTTCTTCTTAACCCACCAGCCGGCGTAGGACAGCTTCCACTCAATAATCTTTGTCTGAGCCACGGCGCACACACTGGCCTCGCGCAGAAGGTTGAAGTAAGATGCCATTAACTCTTGACCTGTGGTTTTATGGTAATGTAGATTTAACTAGAATAGGGATGACTGACAAAACCACATTACTTCCTTGTTTTTTAACTATGATGTCGCATCGTATGTAATTAAAACAAACCATTTAAATGTATTGAATTTATCAAGATAATCATAGAAAACATGCATTCTAGATGTCAATTATGATTTCAAAGATGCTGCTTAAAATGATTATTTTACCGAAAACAATTCAGAAAATTAGTAATAAATCAGTCACAAGAACAATCTTCCCGTGACCTCAGTAGCTTAAAAGTCATCAAAACGTTGTGAGTTTAACAATAATTCATTAACGTGATTTAATACTAAAGTAATAAAAATATTAATTTATTGAAAAGTAATAATAATAGTATAATTATTTGCAAAATAAATAATGTGTCGACATACAGATATAAATTCACAAATGCATTAAAATATTAAATTTATTTACATTACATTGTTTATATTGGTTACTGTGTTTTCGAATTTTCGAAAATATATGTACGTTATCCGACGCTCTTACGGTGAAGGAAAACATCGTGTGGAAACCTGGGCTCGCCTGCGAAGAGATTCGCCCAATCCGTACTGGGCCCGCGTGGACGACTAAGGCCTAATGTGTTATACGCAATAGAGGATACAGCGTGAGGTCACATCTCCATGTAAACGTAAGTTGTTTGTAAATAACCGGAATATTAACGATTCAGGCTTGTCGTCTTTGAATGTGGGCAAATTAGCTATTACATTGCCCCTGCCCAAAGGTGGGAGCAAAATTCCATGTGGGCTGAACTTACGCGTTTAAAGTTGTTAGCGATGGTCCGACATTCGGTTCGACTTACACAAAGCTACTAAGAGGTAAGTTGGGCCTTATCATACAATTGACTGAATTGGACACTGTTTAATATATCAAATTGATAGTAGCTGGATGAGGAAAGTGGGGGTTGCAAAATCTGCAAATTTTGCGCTTAAGTATAAAGTAAGAGAGATATCATTTAATTTACCAGCGGATACAGCCATCATTAGCCTCGCCTGCTCCGCTTCTTCCTCATATATCTCATTTTTTGGAGATTGAAATATAAATCCTTCACCGCTCGGAACTCCATTTTTCGTGATTTCCATTTGTGATATACTTGGCTGAAAAAATAACATTTTGTACCTTTTCCAAAGCAATCCTGGCATAGAAAAATATCATACTCGTTTTAAGATAATTGATTTACCTATGTATACATTTCAATCCGATATTAAAACCACTTTAATGAAAAAGAACTACTATGATACAGAAGATTAAAAGATAAGGATTGTTAGACATGTTGATTCCACGTATGCACCATTATTATTTTTCATTACATTTTTATTATCTTTATTTCAAAGTTTTGCAAAGTGCGTAATTTTATATTATTTAATTAGACTTTTTTCTTATTAGGATTCTATTATGGGGAACTTTGATTTATATAAAAAAAGTATATTGTAACATTTGATTATATATTTTTTTAAAGTAACTACTGAGTTTCTTGCTGGATTCCTCTCAGTAGGCAACAACAGTCCGAACCAGTGGTAGAATTAAATACATTTATACTTAAATGTTCTATTAGGACCTATATTTAATAAATACATTTTGATTTTTATTTTGAGGCAGCATCAACTCAACTTTACTTGTAACAAAAATACCTACCTATACTATACCTATTTTTCTTTATTTATCTTAATTTCAATTATTATTTTATGAGTACCTATACAAATATATTTTATAACTCATCATCATCCTTGAGCCAATTTAATACACATAACACACATCATAGACGAATCTCGTCATTGAGGGGTTCGTAAAGTGCTCTTTTATCTAATGCATAAAATATGAATAAATTTGTATTTATCAAACTTACTCTTTGAAATGTAGTGCCCATGAAACACGCGAAGGCCTCGGACAAATGCTGCGTGCCGAGCTCAGGCCTCTCTCGCCTCAGATGCAGCTCTCCGAGCAGGTGTAGCGCGCGGCCGAGTTGCCGTCGCAAGCCGTGCTCCATTGCTAGCGCACCCATTTCCGTGAGCAACTTCGCCGCCATTTCGTGATCACCCATCCTTTATAAAGTATTTTTTATGACATTAAGTGAACGGGACGGTCAATTTGCTCACCTAGTGGTAAGTGATACGTATGATCATGTTTACACATACAGTGTTGAAGGATAATAATAGCAGGTAGTCATAATTTCCCATCAACACTGCCCTGCGCCTGCCACCCGAAACGACAGATTTCATGTCTCATATTCGGAAATTTTATTAGCTAGTACAATTTACGGGACGAAAACTGACACTGCTTTGAAACATAGCTAGACGACTCAGTATCGATTCTACTGCTTAGTAAAGTTGGTCACTTTATTATTTAGCTGCCTAAATCTTTTTAAGCCAATGAAAAGCAAACGAGTAGGCGATTCACTGATTGTAAGTGATATCGCACCCATGGATACTAAAAATGTTACCCAAAGAAGGTACACTTGTATTGCCTACCTTAGAAATGGAGTCGTGTATGTGGATATGGAAGAGAAGAGGGAATTTCGGGCATCTGGTAACGCGCGTTGTTTCACGTCTGTTTTCTATGAAGCCGGAGTATCACTCAGGCCGAGCCAGCCTTACCATGCGGAACCATGGATCCCCACATTTAAATCAATTGCACACATGCCTCCTCTATTTATTTCCACGCTGACATAATATCCTAAGCACTCAAAATCCATCGGCTACTCGCCACCTTAACTAAATGTATTATAAAGTACGCACGCTATCCAATTGTATCCTATCATAGTTTACTTTAAACCTATTGTCATACCTACATACCATCAAAGTAGCACGTTGTATTAAACACCAGCTTATATTAGAAAGTCTAATTGATAACAGTATAATGTAAACTATAAAAAAAGAATATTTATGCATTGTCAAATACGCATTAGCAATGTGAACTATAATGTTGTCATTAGAAAACTGTAAACTTGATAACTAAACTAATGAATGAATTTTGTTACATTAAAGTACTTGCTAAACTATGAATTTCATCCAAATTATGTTAGGAAATACTTGGAACATTTTTATTTGTCTCAAACTTGTACCGCTTAGATTTGCTAGCACAGCAATGATATTTAAATGCAAGATTGTATGTTTACAGTCAAAAGGGCAATATTTTTTGCTCTTCATTTAAATTATCACATTTTATGTGACCAAAATAAAAAGAAAGCAATAATGCAATTCAAGTTCACCTAATTATTTCAACTAATCAATGTCATCAAACACGATCGTAGGATATTCTATTTATGTTTTTATTTTTGTATATTATGGGCAAACAACACTTTGTATATAATTCAATAAGTATAATGTATTAAATTGGAATGGAAAATTTGACGACAAAGTGGGAGTGAACCATATTATAACCATCCGACTTCGATAATATGTAAATCAGGACTGATTTCCTTAAAACTAAACGATTTTGGTGCTCGCTGATACGGATCATCGTACGTACCTATGCTTTTTTTTGTTGAGTTTAAACTTAATTTAGTTGGTTTCGTAGGCGTATTGCACACAAAATAAGGAAACCTTATATAACCTCTGCATAACAGCAGCAAGGTGCATTCTTGTTTCACATAAGCCTTCAATGTTCTCGCTCTCGGTATGAATCTTGAACGCCCTCTCAAATGTTTTCTGAGCGTTGTTCAAGTTGTTCATCATTAGTTGGCAAACGCCGATTTCTATAATGGCTTCTGCAGTTTTGTTTATGTCCTCCGCTATAAAGTAAACGGTAAGTTGTTACATACATAAAAAAATACTGTAATATGTGATGTGGTGTAATGTTAAAGAAACATTTATATGCGTATTTCGAGGTATATAGTTTCGGTTTTCAACATCTGGAATGTGTACATTTTGTATGTTAGTGAAAATAGCCTGACTGACATTCATAGCTTAACAAACCTGTAACAGGTATTAAGTGGTTTTCAAATTTATTTTTATTAATATTAAGTTTTCCAGCAACATCTCGGTTGGTATCATGATCATCCGCCTTTAACATCCCACGTAAGGTGCAGGCCTGTCTGTAGCTATCTTTCTGTACAGACAATCAGGTGAGTCCACCTGATTGTCAGAAAACAGTTAATTACAAACTGAAATATTGCAAAAAAATACTTTATCTTCTAGTTTTTACGTGAGATGTGAACTCACAATCCTCGGATTACGTAGCGATCGACAAAACTAACGGCACTCAGATCACTTTTACCACAAAGGCAAGTTATCTTGGCCTGTATGAACAAGTTGAAATCAAAATTGTATTAGACTAAGTGGAAAAATACCCTTGCATTACGAGAATTAAGTCGATTTACGATTCTACTTAGGTTTGTAATCACCAATAAATTAACTTCATTGTGCTTGTTTCCGTCAATGTAATGATAACTCGATCTCAATGTAAGCACTTTTGCCATGTAGTTAAGACATGACTTGAAATTGTACTATGTTGTATGGCTATGTTTGAGTAAGCTGTAAGATTGAGACATCAGTTGTTGTAACTAAACAAATTTTAGTTATCACGAGTATTTTAAGTAGGTGTAATGAAATTATAGTCTGAATACATTTTGATCAGTGTTCTGGTGACTAAATTATCCTATTCGAATGCGTTTGGAATGTTGAATCCAGTCAGTACAAACATTTATGCATGGGTATATTTTGGTATCGATTTGTGTGTGTATTCTTTATTATTCACCATCTTTGGCTCTCCTCTCTGCAAGACGGGAAAGCCTTTCAGCCTTAGATGGATCCTTCTTCTGAACACTTCTTGCCTTAGCCAGAAGGACTCTGTGCAACTGAATCGCAGTCATTGCAAATACTGTATCAGAGGGCACTTGCTCACCCTCCTTCTCTGCCTCGTACAATGGCCAGTCCTGTGACAGTTTTTTTTCTTATAAAAAATTTGCAAACTAAAGGTTTTTGTTTAGATGTATTTCATAAAATATTACAATACAGCTTTTACACTAAATATTTATCCATATAATGGTTATGTTTAAGTATGTACATATACATTTGTTATTGATTATTATACAAGAAATGCCTAATCAGGGCAGTCGAAAATCGGAGCCCTATAGATTAGTAAATTAGTTTTTCCGACATCGACTACCGTTTGGCGGTATGAAAAAGACCTTGAATGAAAAGATTATTCCAGTTTTTTTGTATTGGATTAAGATTTTACTACACTAAATAATGATTTATACTAAGGTTATGATTGAGTGCTTTATATGCAGTAAAATACACCCAACAAGAGCAATCGAATATCGGACACACATCCTACAGGTTGTCAAACCGGTCTTTCTAACATCATCATTGTCAAATGAGAAAAACAAAGGATGACATACCATGTCCTCTAATTGAACTATCAAAAACTTTACAATGTGTACATTTACCTTTCCAATGGCGTTGTCTCTAACCTCGGTGAGTATCTGCGCCGGCTCCTCGGGGTCGGCTCCTGGAACTGTCAAGGCGATAATCGCAATAACATCCGTAATGACTATGCATTTGTACAATTCAAACTAACTCACAAACTAACACATGCACGATATGCAACATGACGTAATAATATACATACATATAAGTACCTCTGCTTAATATCTTCCATATTCAAATTAATTTTTATTGTGAATACAGAATAACTTACATTATTTGTATATTATCTATATTTGAAATCCCTAAATAAATATTAAAACAAATATTTTTTTATTTTGTCAAAAAAAACCTACGTCGTGTGTTAAAAATGATGCAATATTTTAAAGAATTGTGTTTTTAAGATATAGCGGACAAACTCCTCTGATGGTAAATGACACCCGCCACCCATGTATATTTGCAATACCAATATATTTAATTAATATTTTGTTGTATATATATTGATCAAATCTCCGTAGGTGATAAATAATGTCCGTTAAATTTTTTTTTGCTTATTTTTGAAATAATAACAAAAAAAAAACAACTTCTTATTATGTCATGAATATAGTTGAGTTTAAATGAATTGTCAATTATTGTAAAACTTATTATGTAAGTTCATGTAATTCGTTCTTCAATATACATATACAATATTAGTTTTACACTCAGCAGATTACAAAAGTCCGGTCTGGTTTGATATTAAATCAGGACTATAATTAAGGCATCGCTTAATCATGTATTAATGTGCATAAAATACTGTTATTAAATTTGCTAAGTGTATGTTATTGTTGGTTGTCCAAATAATAAAATAAATTATGTTATTTCGATATACTTTAGTTAGTAAACAGTATTGTTATCGTTTCCATTATTTATTAAGGATATTACTTACTTATTGACAAAATTATCACGTTCTAATACAAAGTAAAAACTTATAAGTATGCAAATGATTTACAGATCAAAGATCAATTGGCCATTTCCAGTTAAAAATGTTATTAATAATTATTTTCGATTAATACAGCAATCGCGTATTGTGATGTTGATTAAATGACAACAAATCACATAAAACAATACCATATAAAGTAATGAAACGTAGCACGGTAGATTTGTCACATTGTTGTGAAAAACAATGTTGAACATAGTATCATTATAATACTACTACTACACAGTTTAATTAGAAGTAACTATACGTCCGAGTAGCATGGTAGAAATACACATATTTGTTTTACAAAATAAAGTTGTTTAGTGCTAACAAGTTTGCAATAAAATAGAGGGCTTAGACATATAAGTGTAAGAGGAAATTATTATTAAGATTTTCCTCATGTCGATCTCTTGCCACATTACTTCCTCTACGTAAACGCTATAATCATATAAATCCGTATTCCTATTTGAAATAAGCATCCATATAATAACTTCGACCTTTCTGAAACCAGTAATTTGCTAGCAGGTAATAATATCATTACTATTTATGATTATATCATCGCTCTTGCCAGTTCATTAAACATATAATTTTATGCCAATCAATAATTTTGAGTAATATCTTTGGTTAATTTTTTTTATTTAATAAGTTGGTACACGAGCAACTCGTAATATGTTCAACAACTATGCATCTGTCTGCCATTCGCAACTTCAAAGGAACAATGCGTTGCCGACCTTTATTGAGAGGAAAAAAGGGAGGGGAAGTGAGATTTTGCGTTTCCATTAACCTAACCCTCTGGACAAAGCGCTGTTTCACGCCAATTTTCTGTGAAGCCGTAGTATCACTTCGGTCGAGCCTGCCCATTCATGCCGAAGCTCTCCCACAATCTGAAGGCGATGTGAGTACATAACTTTCATTCACTTTATTGCCTTATCAGCTGTACTTTTTTATTTAACTCCGGAAAACCAGACACAAAATAAAATATGTCGTGTCTGGCGCCTTAAAGCGTCATTGGCGGTCAAAGAGTTAATATTGCAATCGTTTATTCATAACAGTTGTCCTCAGTTAGCATTTGACTGTCTTTTTTTTTCGGAGTGACGAGTGAACGAGTCAGCCAAATAACTGGATACAAACATAAACATTAGACGAACATCACAAGTTAGCGTGATTTTTAGGACCCCTAGAGTATATTGTGCGAGAAAGCTGCCATTCACCACTTAACTAGGTGGCTTGGCCTGTCTATTGTATTGCTAACCTACCTTAATATCATAACCCCTTAACTTTGAGTTTCCGAAAAGGAACTCCTTATAATAACTATATAAGGAGTTCCTTTTCGGAACGTGTATGTACAAGTATACTCAGCACTCAGGGCTGGCGTAGGTGCTAGCACATCCGATCAACGATTATGCAAGTCAAGCAACTATCGTAATACTCAGACATCGGATGGATGGCCCTAAATCATTACGTCACGTTCCGAAATGCTATGAAAGTGGTTGTAGACCGTTGGCCCATATTAGGAGCATAGTCGTTAACACACACCGATCCGCATTAAAACGCGCTTTGGGTTCTGTCCGAATCTTCTCATTCATAACCATGCTGTGTGGGAAGGCCTATACCCTGCTGTGGGACTTCAAATCTAGTTAATTGTTTTATATAATAAGGCGATAAAATCGAATGCTTATTATTTGTAAGTGTATTTAGTTGAGTTAGCGACCTATTTGGTGTAATGGTCGAGACGTCATTACAAACATTTGAGTGCATGAACATGTCTATTTATAATTGGTCTGGATGGTTTCTATGTATTATATGTATGTATTTACAAAAAAGAGTGTATATAAGTATGATTATCCGTTGTTCAGTACCTATAATACAGGCTTCACGCTTATCTTTGGGCTAGATGGCGCTGTGAGAATGTAAAAAAATAGTTCATAGAGTGTTTTGTTTCAAAAGAGTACCATTTGTTAGACAATAATAATATCTTATTGTAAGACTCTTACATTTGTCGAGAAGGAACTTCGCATAGTGATATTTGCAGCAAGCTTTCTGTCGGCCTCCATCAATGAGGTACTGGCTGGAGACAGCTATGGCGGCTAAGTAGAACTTTTCGGCCAGCCATAGAATACCCTTCCCACGTTCAGCATAACACAGGGCTAAATTGAGTAGCACCAAGCATTCCTTTTTTGTATTACCTAAAATATTAGATGCTTTAAGTAAAATTATTGGAGCTTTTAAAATATATACGTCCAAACTTTTAACAATAATGTAGAATAAATTTCAACAAAACAATCTTCCTACTTGGTATGTACGCAAATTTTGGTTGTGTTGCCCTCTAAGAGCCAACAAGCTTTTGGCTTGTTAATTTAACGTTACCAATTAGTTAGGAATTTTAAATAACTAATACACAGTCTCTTTTAACCTCTTTTAGTCCATTGCCGAACATGGTCTTCCCCGTTTGGTCCTTCGCTTTGCTCACCTAGCCTTCACCAACGACCTTTATTAAATTGTCGTTCCATCGACGCTTCGTTTGTCAATTCAGCAGTCTGCCTTTTTGGGCAGGAGGCGTCCTATGCTACGCTTAACAAGATACGATCTCCCCGCTCCAACGATCATCCGTTCTGCGACATACGTGACCGGCCCACAGCCACTACAACTTTTTGATCCGCCGAATAAAATCATTTGAATTTATAGGTATATTATTTATAATGTATAGTATTGGATGTAGACTTACCTTTGTCTCTTTCTTTTTCAGCCTTTTGCAATCCATCACAAATATGTTCCAAATAATCAACCCTTTTTCTCAAGTCTACAACTATTCCAATTTCGTCTTCAGCCACAAGTTGTATATTGTCATAAATGAGGTCCTGTAGGTAATTTGAAGATTCAGTATATCCTGCCTCTCTTAACTCTAAAATAAGGCATTCATGTAAAGGGAATTTCCTCCTGAAACCCAAATTAAAAGTTACGGTGAAAGCATTTTCTTGCGAATGTTGTATATTTTACACAAAGCTGCAAATTTCATACACATTGTTTGTTATTCAACAACAACTGTTATATTCATAACTGCTGTAAAAACCTTGCTGCTCGTATCCAAAATGACCGTCAAAAATATTCAAAATAATTCGTGTACCAATGCAATTTTGCAACAAGCGAAATTCGTTTAAATCAGATTATGTTAAAGGACTGTTTTTTTTTCATTTTTGAAATAAATGCAAATGGGAGTTAGTATTTGAAGAATGTACATATAATTCTGAAAATTTTAAAGTACGTGGCGGGATATGATCCCTCCAGATTGGAAAATAGCAGTCCACACTACTGAGCCACTGACGCTCAAAAATTTATACATGTTTTATCCA
>PQWD01005463.1:51502-94201 GCA_019425675.1 Leucinodes orbonalis
CTTCAGAACGGAAAGCAAGCCCACACTAATGAGCCACCAACACTCTTCGCACGCATAAGCAGTAATATTATTTCCTAGCTAAGGATATAAACTACAAAGGTAAATCATACTTTCCTCAATTACCAATAGAGAGCAAACGTCCGCCCAGCATTTACTGCTTGGATCGGTCAACTTCGACATTCATAGCGAAAGTCCCGTTCGTAAATCGAGCTTGGAGTTATTTACTGTGCGTACTAATAACATTTGTGCCGGTCGCCATTTGGGTCTGTTCACACGATGGGTTAAATACTATGACCGGTATCCTAAAACAAGAATCAAGCTTGATCTTTACTTAAATAGAGCTAGAAAGGGATTCCGCTATTTAACGTAAATAGCACTATCCCTTTTTAACACAATTTAAGAATTATCAATGCTTGAATCTCGTTCTAGTATATGGCCTAAGGGTCGCACAATAATGCGATTATTATAAGCAAGTAAATTTATACAAATTTTCTGGAGAGATAAATATCTGTACAATTTTTTCACAATAGTTGTACTATTATTGGAGACCATGCGGTGAAAAACGCCCAAGAAGCAGACTACAGATGTGTTGGTGCGATGACGTCAAGAGAGTTGCTGAAGTGAAATGGTTAGAAGTAGCCCAAGACCGGGATAAATGGAATAATATGAAGGAGGCCTACACCTTACAGTTAGAATAAGGGTACTAAGTCGTCTAGGTAGGTACCAGCGCAGTGCCAGATATCATCCTGTGAAACAGAAGTGTTTTGCACATTTGTGTTTCGGGATAAGGGCACTGTAGCTAGTGAAATTACCGGGTATAAGAGACCTAAAATCTGTTGTCTCGGGTGTCGGGCGCAGTGCGGCATTGATGGAGGATAATAACAGTCTATCAGTTGTTGGTCTCCTTTAATGCCGCTCTGTCATGGTCTGGCGTATCACTTACTATCAGGTGAGCGTCCATACCGTCCTGTACACTTATAATATAAAAAAAGAGTGCAGATTCAAACTCCGCCACGTAATGTATTTTCGAAATTAAAATTATGAGAAAACCTGCGCATGCCTGAGAAGTGATGTAAAGGTTGTGCGTGAAGTCGGCCTATCCGCACAGGGCCGGCGTGGACGAGTAAGGCCTGTACACCCTACGGATAGGCTCGTGAGCCTCGGTAGAGACGTATAATGATGCTGATGATGACTGTGTGTGTGTGTGTGTGCGTGCTTGCGTCCGTATGTTTGAGTGTGGGATAGCTTCAGCGTGGTAGAACCGAATTGACAGGAGTGATACCGCGGTGTCAAAGAGAACCGACGGAAAACAACGGTTTGTTTTGGTTGCTCGAGCGATCGAGGCTACCGTATGGTACATCCGTATCCGTATGGGCCTTCTTTACAAGTTTACTTAACTACACTACCAATAGTTTTCAACAATAATAGTCTAAATCGGTCGACGCACAAAGCCTTTTGAGTAAAGCTATAAACCACCAGGTAACAGTGTGAACACTCATTCACAAGTAATTTAACTAAGCAGCGCGCGCCGGCGCTAGGTACTGTTCCGCATTTTATACTGTGTTTACGAAGGGCTTAGGGCTGTCACACATAAGGAATATCACCAGCTGATATTACACGTGCATTTTCCACTCGTCATCGTCTTCTCGCACAGCATGGCTATGGAGTGATTGGGCCGGAACCCACCATGCGTATCCAATGTGGACGAGTTTGGCATTTGGTTGACGTTTGTGCAAGTTAAGCAATAATGATAATTATCGTTTAACGGATGGGTGAACGAAAAATGTTTCAGGATTCACCAAGGCACGTTAGTCATCTTCATTAGAAGACAAGCGCAAAATCGAGGTTGCCCCCTCGCCTGTGGGGACCATTTCGACCCCTGTAGATTCGACCACCCTATTAGCGTTACTGGCACGGCCGAGTCAACACCCAACTAGGTTACCTGGCTAACAGGTACTAGGTTACCTAGCCCTAGAATGTCCTTAGCCTAGTTTGAGTCCCACTCTGGGGGCCCTTAGGATCGTTTGTATTTTTTTACAAGCTTTTATTTAACTTGCAATGTATGTCTTTCGGGTGGAATCTCACATCTCAATTATTTTTTATTTATTTATTTAAGGACAGTTTACAAAACATACACTTATTACATTGACATTATACAACGTAAGCGATAACAAGTATATGCCTTAATTACAAACTGCCACGACAAGCACAACTGACATGGAAGCAGTTTAGCAAAATCAAAGTTAAACAGAATTTAGTGTAAATAACATACTTAATAATACTAACCTAGAGTATAGGTTACAAGTGAGTACAACAATTACAAATTATGCTAAGACAAATTAAGACTGCCACTTAAGAATATTAATCAACGTTCTTTTGAACGTTGATTAAGGCACTTGCCCTCAACCAATTGAGCCGAAATTTGGTATGTACGTTAAATTCGGATGACAATTCATGATTAACAGTGTGACGTCATACTAAATCCAGCATGGCGGCATACCCAAAATAGCGAACAAATTATTTTTATGCTCTTAAATTTGATACCCATATTGGGTATCAAATTAAAGAGCTTGCTGAGAATAACTCGAAATTGTTTAAAATAAAATAAGGGTAACAAATTTCAGACATTTACTTTTTACGTTTACTTTTTTAGTTTTAAAATTTTAATAGGCAGTATGAAATGACATTATAAGTTAACAGTAGAAGTTTGAGTGTAAAAGTTTATTTTTTCTTTTTAGCGCATTTAAATAAAACCATGTTTTTAAAAGGGTCTTTGACCCTTTTTTATTTTTTTAGGATAAGAGCCATCTGCACTCTACTTCCCCATGAAACTGTGAAGCCTACAGTGTTTTTAATAAACTTTCTCTGTTCTGCGAACAGAACAGAAGAGTTCTTAAAGAACAAACCATGTGCACTAATACTGCTGAGATTAAAGGTAAAAGCAGCCCTATAGCAAACAGGAATGCAGTAACCAAGTCGTGACTGGCAGGAGCGATCGGCGGAAGTACAGAACACAGATGCGAAAAGCAGTCGTATAATGCACCTTAAATTCACCACAATAAAGGTCAAAGTGTCGATTGTAGTGCTGATCAAAGATGCGTGTAATTGAAAACAGACTTATGGGAAACACAGGCACAGCGATGATGCACCGGTTGTGGAATCCATGACATACATACATTGAATTGACATGATAATAATGCGAACTCTCCGAAAACTCTTCTTTCATCGTCCGAACTTCAAAGCAGTGGAAAGACCTTCCTGCGTCTGTGTCTCTCGATACATACAATTTCGGGATTTTGAAGGACACACATCTTAGACTGCATCGTCACTTTCCATCAGGTGAGATAGCAGTCAAACGCACTCAAATTTTTAAATAAAAAAAGAAACGGAAGATGATTTCGTCCTTCTACAATATTAGGATGGTAGTTATCAAAAACTAAAGTTGCCGTTATAGCCCGCGGGATCAGCAAGTTGAAGTGGCAGTGGGCTAATCACGTATGTCGCAGAACCGATAGCCGTTGGAGCAGACGAGTTCTGGAGTGAAGGCCGCGTCTTGGCAAGCGTACTTATCATAGGACGCCCTCCGGCTCGATAGACCGGGACTTGCGAGAGGTCGCTGGTGGAGGCTGGATGAGGAAAGCGGAGGACCGGGATATCTGGCGCAAAATGGGGGAGACCTATGTCCAGTGGACTACGATAGTTTGTAGATAGAGTTGTTGTGAACACCCGCGAATACGCATTGGGCAATTTACTTGATCGCCAATCGAACGCATTATCCGCTACTCCATGAGTATGAGCCATGATGACGATAACGCATTATTGTCAATGCGGTGACAATAATGCGTCATCATCATCCGCCTATAACGACCCGCTACAGGGCACAGGCCTTCCGCACAGCAGAGCTATGGGAAGATTAACCACACAAGAAAATGAACGAGTGTTTTAAGATTACAGATAAATAGAGCTCACGCAGTTCAAATCTCGCCTTCATTTCAATAGAGCCATGAAATTTTTAATTTCCAACTTTGACAGACTAATATCCAGTTTTCCAGTAAAACATCAACATATGGTTATCTTGCTGTGATGTCTGTATTTCTGGAGCGTAATTCCAGTTTGCTATATTCATTACTAATTACAAGCAGTTGAAACCTTCCGCGGATTGACGTTTGTGGTTTAATTGTAGCCGTAGGAGCTTGCTGTTTGCATTACAAATATTTACATGTCAAATAATATTGTGGAGTAAATTAAAGGTTGACGATACCTGTCTGTCATTCATGAATGTACTATTGCTTAGACAAGAATTTTGAATACAACTTAGTATTTTTTATAGGATTTCTCCCGTCTGGAGGTAAATGGTATATGTCGCCTATAATAATCTGATATCTCAATGAACGGACCACAGTATAGTTGCTAACTTGTGTCGTAAAAATTGCTTAATTGCATCCAGTAATTTCACTGCCTCTGTGCAAAAGAATATTTATCTTTTATAGCAAGAGAAATAACTGAGGTTGATATACACAAAGGGGAATCAAAAACGGTATTCCCGTAGAGAAGACCAGCTTTATACCTTAATATCTTATAAAGATTAATCAACATGCATACAATGTATGTAGTATTGTGTACTACATATACATATTAGAACAAATGCTCCAAACAAGAAAGAGGTGTGTTTTCGAGTACAGCTGATAGATAAGTGTGCTTGCAAAACGACCGTCGTCATGGCAACGGCGGGCGTGCGCACGCGCTGATCGTATCGCACAGCGCGCCCAGCCAGGGGTCCGAAACATTCCAAGACTTTTTGGTATCAGTTGAACAAACTGAAAATTAAGATTGATAATAACTAGACACTATTCAATTTAACAATTCTTTTCTTTGTATAACACTAGTATAATATAAAAAGAAAATATTTGTGTTTTAGTGTGTATGTTTGTAACAGATAAACTCAAAAACTACGGTGCCCTTTTTAAAAATTCCTTCACGATTAGTAAGCTACATTCATATAAGTAAAAAAGGCTTTATTTATTTCCAGCAAAGATTAGGGATCTGAAGTAACTCCACCTGGATAGTAGTGCCCTGAAACGTCTTTCGGCGCATACACTGCGGAAACTATTGATGATAAAAAATTAGTACTACTTAGTCCGGAACTAAACCCAATAATTATTTTATATTGCTAGTGATTTTAAATACACATATAGGCACAATGCAACAATTCTTACAACATAAGTTTTGACCTTAAAGACCTTTGACCTTTCTGAAAAGACAATTTTACTTTAACTTCAAAAGTAGTTTAAAAAAGTGATTTAAGCTGACTAAGTAAATCATTGATGGACCCTTTTTCTGGTGGACTTTTCGCTGTTGGCCGCATAGGACAATTATGAGATTCAACCCTAACAGACAGTATAGTACATTTATTTTTTTATAAATGATAAAGTTCAAGCAGGTTGTCCACCCCTGTTCTAGTGAATGAGCTCTGCCTACGATAGCTGCACGCGGCAGGTTCAATAATCGCCCTCGAAGTGATAACACAGCCTTTGTGCGCCATTAAGACTGAGAATATGCCTTACATTGTAACTAGAACCAGTGTAAAGGCGTGATCTCTTATTATTTATCTTATCGTCATTTGGGAAATACACTTATTAAGTGAATTATAATAAGCATACTGATTAAAACAGTTTCTATAGTTAAAGGTAACACAGACATTTTGAATGAAAATTCTATAAATTGAATTATATATTTTGTTCCTGGGATAAATGAAAAACAAAAAACTAGATTCATTTTTGCATATTTTCGAAAAATATGGTTACTTTTACAGTTAAAAATAAATAATAATAAATTTCTTTATTTCTCACCATTCAAGAAAAAAAACATACAATTAAATATTAATCATAGGAGAATATCGCGGGCTGACACCTGAACTAGGTTCCTGTATCTCAGGTAGTCAACCTCCACCCCGTAAACAATAGTTACAATATGTATTCTACAGAAACACAAAAATATTGTATTAAGCTTTATAATTTAGTTTTTCTGTGTACCATATTTTCAAATCTACAACTTAGCTGCGTCACTGTGAGCTGATAACCTTTAAAGGTTCACAAGTCAAGTAGCGAGCTCAGATAGCTCTTAGCCTTAAAAATTGACAAATGATCCTAATGACGTCTCAGAGATGGACTCGAACCTCGGGTTAGGGCATTACGGGAAGATTATTAAACTTACATGTTCGGAGAGAAAAGCTGCCAGCACACGCCGGTTACGCGAATAGGAACTGTGCGAACCAACAGGGAATCGAGACTAAGGCTCTTGCCGACGGGGGTGTTCTTTCGGATGACAATTTGATTTAAACACATCAAGACCCGTTTGCTTGCCTTTAAAATCAAAAAATAAGACACAAATGCAAAGCAGATACTAAGTTCGCTAAAATCCGCATATATTTCCGATAATCTCATCGCAGTTGCCAGCGTGTCTGCTGGTGTCGAGCCTATCTGATACAAGCCACGCCTAATTAGTACTCGTGGGCTGGCTGGTCCTGCACTGGCCAGGTGTCCACCGTATCTGCCTTGATTGCACTATCAACGTACATTCCCAACGCTGCATCTAATTACATTGCATAGATAAAGATACATGTGGAATAAATCTCTTGGGGCACAGACTCTAAATATATTTTATACGAGCGTCGGTGGCTCAATGGTGTGGACTGTTGCCCTCCTACCGGGAGGGCTGATGTTCAAATCCCGCCACGTACCAATGAGTTTTCGAATTTTCGAAAATACATATACGTTATCCGACGCTCTTACGGTGATGGAAAACTACGTGAGGAAACCTGCGCACGCCTGCGAAGAGATTCAAAGGTTGTGCGTGAAATCGTCTAATCCGCACTGGGCCCGCGTGGACTACTAAGACCTAAACACCCTACACGGGTAGGCTCGTCCCCTCGGTGGGTCGTTTAATGAGCTGACGATGATAAATGTTCAGTTCTCAATAATTCTAGTACAAATTAAATACAAAACATAGCAATTGAAATATGCACTTACGCAACTTTAGTAACCCTTTGTTCAATTCTGTACAGACATGACTTATGCAAATAATGCCGATAACTTCAACACACTCATGTCCATTAGCTAACAGCGAGAGAGTAAGTTGTAAGCTTAGCCTGCCCAGGTCACAAGATCTAGGCCGTATTAGACCCTGTTAGCTGGCTGATTAATTACCTGGTGTTTGTTAATAATGTGTTGAACCGGGAATAAGGTCATATATGGAGAGTACAGTCTTGTGAATAATATTCGGTTTCCTAAAAGTCCTATTCAACCTATCGCAGTTCACTGCTGGACATAGGTCTCCCCATTTTGCGCCAGATATCCGCTTTCCTCATCCAGCCTCCACCAGCGACCTTTCGCAAGTCGTCGGCTTTCGGTTGTCCTACGCTACGCTGGCCAAGACGCGGTCCCACTTCAGTATTCGTCTGCTCCAACGGCCATCGGTTTCCTAAATGTGATTTCTACTAATTATCCGTAACACTATTATGCTGACTGAGTCCATTTTGTGTAGACGTCGTATCTCAGAATTGTAGTCAAGGGGGTACATCGAGCAATTCAATAGAACTGTGTACTTTCAACTTTATTTTGTTATTTTGTTACACGTTCTGTATGTGATGTTTAGATTTAACATATGTTTTCTTTCTTTTTTTATGAAATATTCACGTAGTACTTCATCAAGTCTTTGCTTCCTACAGGATTATTTTCTGTAAAAAGGGATTATCTTGTCTAATAAACTTCAAGCATTATCGAACCGATATCTTTATACTTCCAAACAGCAATTAGGTCAGCTGTGTACAAACAAGCGTTAATTGCCCTTAATGAGAAAAGCCCCACACTAGATCATGCCGGTCAATGAATGTTAAACAAGATCGATAATTAAGTAATTAGGCGCGAGAATCAAAGTCGATCCGCGCGGTTACGACATTACTGTAGATAGGCTTGTTTGCGAGGGAGCCAATGATATTCTGTATATATAAAAGTTGATACGCCACCCGTGCCTCAAATACTAACCGCCAAGAGAACACAGTTGTAGGCTATTTGTTGAGGTAAATGTACGCTCATTCGAAATATTGTATGTGTGCTGTCGCTGCTTTTGGAACACTTATTTCAGTTGTTTTGTGAACTATCACTCTTTACTTTTTATATCATTGGATGGAATCTCTGATTTTGCGACTGAATAGTGTTTAATAATTATTTTTTAACAATCTTTACTTATTTTTTTAATAGAAGTTAAATTTAAAAACAAAAATGCATAAGGTCCTTTTCGCCGCAACTAATTTTAGACGCAATGTCTTAAGTTTCACGGTAGTTGAAGTGGTTTGGTTGGTTGCTTTTTTTATTATTTCCTTTAAATACCCAAATTAATGCATTTAAATCGTCATAACTATTTATTTGTTGTTACAATACCGCAAGATTTTCCTTGTATTATGTAATGTATTTTATTCTAAATAAAAGTTTACTCGATATGATTCATATCGGGAAAAAATTAAGACCTTTCAAACTTTGTAAAACCTGATTGTTTGAAACAAAACTCAAGACTCGTCCACCGAGGAAAAGAAGCGCAAACCACCCCAACCCCCCAAAAATCTTGTTGGTCCATGCGCCAAACACCCTTGGCCACAGTATTTTCCGAAATGTCTTTTTTCTGCCACTAGTAGTTATAAAAAGAGATTATGGCCTTAGCTTAAGCTGCTGCGAGGCTAGATACCAATCAATATTCCAGGCTTTATAGTGCCACTACAGGGAAAATGCTTTCATGGATGACCTGGCTATGGAAACTGGAAAGATTAGTCGTAACCATCAAATCCAATCCAGCTTGGTGTTAACGAGAATAGATAGTTACCTGCGATAATATCCGGTACTCAAGGTAACATTTTTCGGTGAACCATCTAACAAATAACTATTGCAAAATTTCTAAAAATGTACCTAAAAATACGAAGGTGCAGTGGCGTTCACAGAATTAGGAGTAGGGTATCAAAGTGAGTGACACTAATCGCAAAAACAATGAATAATTTTTATTTTTGTCAAATCTATAGAGGAAAATGGGCGACTAAGTGGGAATCGTTTAATACGTTGGTGATTTTCCGGGTTGTCTTGACGCACAGGATATGTCCTGCTTATTTGCATATATGGAGTCCACGCCACCGCGAAGGTGCCTATATTTTTTCGGTCGCATCAAGCTCTCCTTATCAAAACACATTTTATTGATCGTTAAGTGAATTTACACGATGGTCAAAATGTGAGACCATAAGAGCCCTTTAGCAGCTATAAAAAATACATTAAAGTGAGCACCAAACTTGCACCATCAAATGAATTAGAGCGGCACCGTTTTATGTGCACTTTTGGTAATGTTAAAAGTGGGGCAATGGCGGCAGTGTTTTTAAAAGTTCAGCGGCCATTTTGGGGAAGATTTGTATGGAATTTGAAAATTTGCTTAAGTTACAAATATAATAGATACACCAACGAAATTGAATGAAACGATTGGTCATTTTACATTATTATGGCACAATAAAATATGTAATTAGTACTATTAATCAATTAATTTTACTAGGTGGTAGACTCGAGTCGTCTAGGTAGGTACTGCAGTGCAAGATATCGTCCCGTTTTATGAGAGTGCTATGAATTTTTGTGTTTCGGGATGAGGGCACTGTAGCTAGTGAAATTACCGGGTATACGAGACCTAACATCTGTTGTCTCGGGTGACGGGCGCATTGATGAAGAATAATAACTGTCTATCGGTTGTTGGCCTCCTTCAATGCCTCTTTGTCATGAACAGGCGTATCATCAGGTGAGCGTCCTGACCGTCCTGTTCACTTCGTTAAAAAAAAACAATCAACCTTTAACATTGCACTGCAGGACTAAGCCTTCCCGCAAAGCATATCTATGAAAAGAATTGCCCGTAATCCAAAACTTGGGCCCAATGCGAATTGGTGGAATTTTAACGACAACTTACCGTGCTATCAAAAGCTGAAACTGATAAAATTCACACAAGGTGATTTTCACTATTTCTTCTTTTCGTGGGATTCGAACCCACGAACCCAGCTTAAGCAGTGATCTAAATTCAACCACTGATCACACCAGATCATTCGACTACGGAGGCAACAGTTACAAATTATAATCGATAGGCCATTTAAAAGTGGAGTTCTAGTAAATTTAAATTAGTTTTATGTAAATTAGTTATTTACTGATCATAAATTTGTATTTAGTGGTAATTTAAAGAAAAGAAAATAGGTCTGCACAGTTCGATGTGAATCGAAATAATTAACTATTTAAAGGCCATTAAAATAAGAAGATAGCACCCATAACTTGGCTCCATTCATCTAGACACTTCCGACTACCATTTACGTCTTCGTAAATATAAAAATCTATAACGTTATTAATTGTGAAAAAATTAGGCTTTTTTTGTCTTTATTTCAAATTTATTTATTTTTGAACTAGACTTTTTATGTTACCAAGTATACAGATTCAAAGGTCGTACTTGAAGTTGGCCAATCCGCACTGGGCACAAGAGATGGGGCGAGCCGCGTTTAAAGTGCGACAAATGTAAGCTCAACGAGCATACACTGGCTGCCAGTTTACGCTCTTTGAGACGAGTCAAGACGCACGAATATTAGAAGAAATTACCGTTTTTTTCCAAAATGCCATCCTGTGCAATGTAACATGCCATCATCGCAATGAATCCGTAAATTTACCAAGTAATAGAATAACTTTTTACAGGTAAGAACCGAAAAGAAATTGCGACACTGGGACTGCTATAAACTTGGCGGCTTGTCCAGTCTAATTGTATATTCGGATGTCTGTGATTAAGAGCTATAAGCCCTTCGAGTAGGCTCGTGCCCCTCGGTGGAGACGTATAATGAGATGATGATTTCGCAGAGTGGAAGAATGAAATCGTTCCTGTTTTGTAGTTCACCTAACAATTTCACTGAATTAATAATTACACATTAATTTAAGGCTAACACAAGATATCGTCGTGAGACAACAATATACAACTACTACACTTTTCATTCAATCATTACAACAATGTACGATTTGAGTTTCAGTACTAGATAATAATATTAATAACGATCTAATGACGTGTTCCTTTGACGTTTTAAAAAAAATATCTACTGACATTCACACAGCGCCATCAAGCCATACAACCAAATGAGTCGTGGATTAATAAATAAATAAACCACCCAATCAGGGCTGTCAACTGTTATGATCCGATCCCACTGTGTAACGTTTTCAAACATAGAGACACCGTGATATTACCTCATTTTTTCTGGATACTTCCACATTCAACCAGTAATTTTTCTACCGGTGAATATTTTTTCCACATTCTACCGAATTGTATTCTATATTCTACCGGCTTCTCCATTTCTCCTCTCATAATAATTGAGATTTTGATATGGCTGTGTTCAGAGTTGAAAGGTGAGACTGAATACTGTAGTCTAACTTGGTAACGTCACAAGTTAGCAACATGACTGTAGCCCTAGTTTCTATATTATTGGTGTTAAAAATAATAATAAAGATATCTTGCTTGTACAGTACCTATTTCTGTTAAACACTCATGGTTTATACGTAAGGTACCTACAGATGGTCCTAAGGTTATATTTTAGTACCATTTGTACAAATTATATTGATCATCATTTAATCCACGAGGGACAGCCGTGGCGGGTGTATAGGCCTTAGTCATTCATGCGGGCCCAGTGCGATTGGACGACTTCACGCACAACCTTTGATCACTTCATATTCGTACGCAGGTTTCCTCAGATGTTTTCCTTCACCGTAAGAGCGTCGTATAACGTAAATATTTTCGAAAATTCGAAACACATTGGTACGCTGCGGATTGAACTCAGCCTCCCGGTAGGAGGGCAACAGTCCACACTATTAAGCCACGACGCGCGACGCTCAATTCTTTGTATCGCGAATTCAGTGGTCGCTTATATTCTCTCTAGAACAAGGTGCCTGTAAAGCACGAATCGTCGCAATTATCTAACGTCAAACTAGTTAAATGTTCAGTTTATGCGCCGTAAGCAAGCTCTGAGTTACGAAACTGTGTAATACCTGCGAGTTATTAACACGCTTTGCTGAATTGTGCTGCGATTTCATTGGCTGACGTGATTTTTAGCGTGAGGGATACGTTATTTCGAAAAGTCGGATTGGAGTAGTAATAGATTGTATGTGTACAAATTTAATTGAAATAAATATAAATAAATAAATAAATATCCATTGACATTCACACAGCGCATCTAGCCCAAGTAAGCGTTAAGCTGATTATGGGTACTAAACAACGGATAAACATACATATATATATTTTTTTTGTAAATACATACATATTATACATAGAAAACACCCAGACCATTACAAACAGACATGTTCATGCACACAAATGTTTGTACTGCCCGGGGATCGAACCCGGAACCCTTGGTGTAGCAGTCGACCTCTCAACCGCAACACCAAGGTCGTCGAAATATATTACTTACACAATCATATTTAATGTAAAGTTGTGGTTACCTCAATATGACTTTTGTAAACTGATTACTCATATGTGGAGATTTGTAACTAGTATTTTACTTTTATCATATTGTTATAATTTACTAAGTATAGTGTCTTTTGAAACTTTACCAAAAATAAATTACACAAATATTAACGTCACCTTTCCTTAGGCCGTCTTTGCCCACAGTATTGTAAATGAGACTGTTTCGTTTGTTTTTGTGTACTTGTGAGCAATAAAGTGTTTTATTATTATTATTAATTTTGAGCCTTTTTTCCGATTAATCCGGCTACGAAAACACTATCCTTATCACATGTATACGACATATATGCAACAAGTAAAGTGCTTTAGCAGCCGTACGACAGGCCTAGTCAGTATATGTGACATATATAAAAATCATAGTATACCTATCAGCGTCGGTAGCGCATTCATATGAACTTTTGCCTACCGACCTGGAGGATGCAGGTTCAAATCCCGCCACGTACAATGTATTTTCGAAATAATATTATCTACGTTTATCCGAAGCTCTTGCGGAGAAGAAAAACATCGCGAGGAAACCTGTACACGTCTGCGAAGAAATTCAAAGGTTGTGCGTGAAGTCGGCCAATACACACTGAGCCTGCGTGGACATCTATATCCTATACACCTAATACTTGAAATCGTGGCCCTAATGAGCTTATGATTTGAGTAAGTAGCACGGTATGCAATCCATAAAACAAAAGAATAAAAAATAATCTTCAAGCCCAATCTTAGTGATAACTTGAACTTTGGTGACTAAATAACGGATAAATATAGGTATGTAGGTACCTAAATTGTATTGTTCATGATTTCCATTATCTGCTCCCATGTTGAATAAAAGCAACTTGACTTTGATGCGTCGACTTTGAAGTCGTCAGCCGGGAGACTTGCGAAATGTCGCTGGTGGCGTCGGTATCAGCAAAGGCATTTACTGTGAAGGACGTGGATGTTTGTCGCTAATAAATAAAAATGCAATGAGTATTAGTAATTTAAAATTAACTTTTTTTGCTAAAAAATTTATACGATACCTTCCTTCCTTTTTATATCTGTCTCCCTTTTTGTTTGTTTCATCCCTGGAACGGCTCTATTGATGTTAAGGGAACTTGCGATGAAAAATTTAATAAGGCCAACTTTACAAACGCAGACGAAGTCGCGAGCATAGTTAGTCGAGAAACGCGATAGACTCACGCATACAACCTTATAAAACTTCCCAGTTTCCCTCCACTAAGCAAAAATAACATTAATAGGAAAATATCCCGTTAAATTGCATTAAATTACAATATTGCAGCTCTATGTCTGCCAACGCGAGTAAAATAAACAGTTGACTTTTACGAGGCGATAATATCATTAATGAATAATGTATTGGTGTTTCTAATTTAAAGCGACACGGAGTATAGTACGACTCACAAAAGATGACCACTGCGCAGCAGCCCTTTTTAGGTAACTTACGTGCGGTGGCGGCACGGCGAAAATTCTTGTATTGTGTTTACGCTCACGAAATGTTTAATCAATACTAATATTATATATGAAAAAGTAACTCTGTCTGCTTGTTATGCTTTAATGACTAGACGGCTGAACGGATTTTGATGAAATTTGGTTTGATGGTAGATGGTAACTACTTACTCAGGTAGTAATTACTTACTATATACTCAGGTAGTAAGTACTTATATTGGTACTTTTTGTCTAGTTTTAACCTTCCATTTTTCCATAAAGAGGGGTGGAAGTTCGATTAGAGCATTCCGCAATTTTTAAGGTAGAAAGCTAAAAAATGGTGTTCCGCATATCAATGTTTAGCTTAATATTTGTCACTAATAATACACTATGCCTAATGTAAGGCAGGTCGAGACCAATATAACTCTAAATAATGATCAAGTGGAGCTAGTGGACTCCACTGCCTTTCTAGGCATAATTTTAGATTGAAAGCTGCAATGGGGGCCTCACATTGAATCCCTGGCTGGTAGACTTAGCTCGGCAGCTTATGCTGTTAGAAAGATAAGGCTCTTGACAGATATAGAAACGGCAAGATTGGTTTACTTTAGTTATTTTCATAGTGTCATGTCGTATGGTCTACTGTTGTGGGGCTCGGCTGCCGACATTAATACAATATTTGTGCTGCAAAAAAGAGCTATTCGTTTTATCTACATCCTTAGACCACGTGACTCTCTTTTTAAAGAAATAAATATAATGACTGTAGCATCGCAATATATTTATGAAAATTTAATTTATGTTCGTAAATACTATAACACCTTTAAGAAAAATTGTCATATACACAATTTTAATAGGAATAAAAACAAACTTGCTGTTCCGGCCTTGAGACTACATAAAATAGGTAATTTTTTTATAGGAAAATGTATAAAGTTTTTCAATAAGGTACCGCAAAGTATTGTAATGTTGCCCTTTCATATGTTTAAAGTTAGAATCAAACAACACCTTTCTAAAAAAGGGTACTACACTATCGTTTTTTTTAAAGCATCAAAACTCATATTTTTAGTTTAGTATTTAATTGTTTTTTTTTATATTTTTTATGTATTTTTGACGTTCATAAGTGCTTTTTGTAAGCCTAATTTGAAATAAAATGTTTTGACTTTGACTTTGAATGGAAAGACGTATAATATCATCTACAGCACCGTGTTCCTTGTTACCTCGAATTTAATTCAAGCGAAGTCGCGAGCAAAAGCTATTATAACATAATTCTAATGTTTGCCTATCATTAAAAGACTCTTCATCTTGCGCGAAACGCCGCCATTTGTGGTCATCTTTCGTGGATCGCACTGTACTGGGTATGGCATTATCAGAAGTGGGATTGGCGGACACGTGCGGCGAATCAATGTGTTATATACCCAGCTGCACCACTGACCGGTGTCATAGGAATGCGATTAGTCGCAGTGCTGCATACTTTTAGTAAACTTAATTGTGCCTCAAGTCCATTAGACTTTTTTGAACTGTAATTAATTTTATGAACTCCTTTTTATGTGCAATGAAGAATGAATGTCTATTTTTTTAACTCAAAAGATTTTGCTTTTTATAGAACTGAGATAAAAGCAAATAGGTTTATAGAAACTGAAAGACAAAGTTCATTAGTTAATAGCATCACCCAAATATTTCATTGCCAATCATAATACTTCTTATATTATCATGTTTTTTTTAATTGTGAAAAAGAAAAACAATATTTAAAATTCATCATCATCATCATCATTACAGCCTAATTATGTCCACTGCTGAACGAAAGCCTCCTTAATGATTTCCACGCGGACCGATTCCTTGCAGTTGACATCCATCTGCTACCCGCCACCTTAACCAGATCATCCGTTCATTTGGTAAGGGTCGGCCTACGCTTCGCTTTCCGTTACGTGAATGCCACTCGAGACCTTTTCGCCCATCGGCCATCGTTTCGCTGCCTGCCCACTGCCACTTCAACTTGCAAATTCTCTGGGCTATGTCGGTCACCCTAGTTCTCCAACGGATATCATCGTTTCGGATTTGATCGCGTAGGGAGACACCTAACATAGCACACTGAGCAACCTTGAGTCTATTCAAGAGGCCCTTAGTGAGCGACCACGTTTCGCTTCCGTATGTCATAACTGGCAACACACACTGGTCAAAGACCTTCGTCTTGAGACACTGAGGTATTTTGGACGAAAGGATCTGCCTTAACTTCCTGAAATTTAAAATTATAGTCATAAATATGGAATGATTTTATGAAACCTTATACTATATATAGATTTATTTTTTTATTTATTTTTCAAAAAGTGTTTATAAGTTAGTTATAAACATACCGTAATCACATGTATATTTATACGGTATTGATTCCTTATTGGAATTTCCAAGCCTTGTTAAAAACACTGTCAAATTATTGACACAAATATCACTTGGCGAGCAAAAAATACACAACACATATAGAGTTAAAATATTTGAGAATTCATCTCCGAATGCTTTACCCAATTCCGTGGTCGACCCCTAAAAGGGCTTGTAAAGACATGTCGTGTCACTGTGGCGACTTTTTGTCAGGTTTTACATTTCATTCTCGAGTGTGTGGAACGAATATGAATCCTATTAAAAGGTAATGGAAAGTAGTATAATTATGGGAGTTCGTTGAAAATTTACGGACTTGTCGACGTTAAAGTTGGTAAAAACCTATGTGTCACGTACAGTAATCTCTTTATGCATAACTAGTTTTATGGTCATAATCGCACTTGATCGAAAGTAAAAATTTAATCGATGGTGAATCACACCTGTCTAGAATCTACGCAACAATCGCGGCTAAAAACCCCTTAAAAATGTTAACTTGTCTGGTACTATTTCGGTGACACAGCCAATGTAGGTCGTGGTCATCCATGCGTCGGCGACTTCCAATTGCAGCGCATACGCACGACGCGACGAGATTTGTGTACTTCCATTGCACATTTAATATGAACGCGTTAATGATTGAGTTTCCATGCACTTTTGACGATTCCTCTTGACCGCATCTTGGCAAGCGTAGAATAAAGGTCAGACTTATAATAAATAAATATCTTTATTTTTTCAACAGTTTTTACATTTACAAAAAAGTTGTCGTAGTCATCTTTTAAGCAGAAAATGCCTGTGTCAGGAGACTACGCTCTTGCTTATCTAAAAGGTGTAAACATTGTTTTGGTTTTACAAATATATGTGTAGTAGGCGTGTGTATGTGTCTGCGTGCGTGCGTGCGTGCGTGCTTGTGTGTGGGTGTGTGTAACTTATAACATTGCGGTAACATAAGAATCAAGCTTTTAGTAATTCTTATAGTATAATCATCATCATCAGCTCATTATACGTCCCCACGAGCACGAGCCTTTTCGTTAACGGTAGTGGTACGGTACGGTACGTAGCGGGATATGAACCTGTTCCCTCCAGATCGGAAGGCAATAGTCCATACCAACAAACCACCGACGCTTTAAAGTATATCAAAAACGTTAAGTGCGATCACAGGATAACAGTACCTTATAAAAGATAAGGTAGCGTTAATACGCTTCCCTTTTATATAAGGCCTTGTGGGAGATCAACAACTGTCAGACAGTAATTATTCCCCGTCAACGCCGCACTGCGCTCCACTCTTGAGACAATAGATGTAAGGTCTCTTATACCCGGTAATTTACTAGCTACAGTGCCCTCATCCGAAACACAAAAGTGATTAACATCCTGTTTCACAGGACGATATCTGGCACTGCAGTGGTACCTACCCAGACGACTCAATATCAAGTCTACCACCTAGTAAAACCTACACTGTCTCTGGACTGCAGTCCTGGGGGCTTTCCACCATCTCTTAAATCAGTATTACAATAATATTACTATCCTTTTCTGGTACAAAATGCTGACATATCATCATAGTAATAATGTTTTAAGAGATGGCGGTATCAACTCTGAAAAAATAAAGATATTTATTCATTATAAGTCTGACCTTTATTCTACGCTTGCCAAGATGCGGTCAAGAGGAATCGTCAAAAGTGCCAATCCGCACTGGGCCCGCGTGGACGACTAAGGCCTAATCACCCTATACGGGTAGGCTCGTCCCCTCGGTGGGGACGTTTAATGAGCTGATGATGGTATCAACTCTGAACACTGTTCTTTAATGTGTTATGTACATGTTATCCTGTTTGTGTACCATAAAAAATAATTGAAACCAAGCTGCACCACTTTTTAGCATAGTTTTGGCTTTTGTGATTAAAATAATTAAACATTTCTTTTATATATATAATTTAATAAATCTATAAACTAACATACCTTCAAAACGTAAAACAGGTGTCCCAGATCGCTGTCCCTAGTCTGTGACTTAGTACCCTAAGTCTAGAACATTCCCGCGTTGTATGTATGTTATATATAAATTATATGTATTCACATTCATACCATCTTATATGCATGAAATTGTTCGTTTATACAGATAGATAAAAGTTCCCTAGTTCATCTATTAAGCAATTCAACATACTTATATCAACTTAAGTATTTGGTGCTTAACTGCACGCTTCTTCATCATCATCATCAGCTCATTAAACTCCCCACCGAGGGCACGAGCCTACCCGTATAGGGTGATTAGGCCTTAGTCATCTACGCGGGCCCAGTGCGAATTTGACGACTTCACACACAACCTTCAAATCTCTTCGCAGGCGTGCATGAAGGTTTCCTCACGATGTTTTCCTTCACCGTAAGAGCGTCGGATAACGTACATATATTTTCGAATATTCGAAAATACATTGGTACGTGTCGGGATTTAACCTCAGCCCTTTCGGAAGGCGACAGTCCATACCACTGAGCCACCGACGCTCCAAACGTTCTTAAACATACCCATTAAACCGACGCCCCGTAATATCTTACTACGGTAAAGTGATACATTCATCAATAAATTACAACGCTACAATCTGCATAACTATTACTATGCAGGGTTGGTATAATAAGAACCAACTTTACTTAATATCTATCGCTTTTTCTTACCTTAAATAGTCCCAAAAATATCTCCTATAACTTTTTTTGTTTATAAAATTAGTCATCAGTACATTAAACGTCCCCACCGAGGGGCGCGGTCCTACCCGTAGAGGTGTATAGGCGTCAGTCTTCCACCGCCTTGTGCGGATTTGCCGACCTTACGCACAACCTTTGAATCTCTTCGCAGCGTAGGTAGGTTTCCTCGCGATGTTTGCGTCCATCGAAAGAGCGTCGGCTAACGTACATATTATTTTGAAAGACATTGTTACGTGGCGGATTTGAACCTCAGCCCTCCCGGTAGGAGGTAACAGTCCACACCATTGAGCCACCGAGTTTTTGAGTTGTGTGTTTTAGTGCATTTAATAGGCTGGGTTTAAGCATAATTAATCCATTCATTCCCCAATAAGAATCAAAACTAAACATTATCTACAACCCTAGCCAACTCGCCAGAAATGTACAATTAATCTTGGCTCAGATGACATAATTCGGGCTCACTTTGCGAGCTTTAGGCTTGCATTCGCGCCGCATACCTGTGCACACAACTGCATGTTATATAGTGCACTTTC
The DNA here is from genome assembly GCA_019425675.1 of Leucinodes orbonalis. NCBI lineage: Eukaryota > Metazoa > Arthropoda > Insecta > Lepidoptera > Crambidae > Leucinodes > Leucinodes orbonalis. The sequence continues at coordinate 71,032 of PQWD01005463.1, forward strand.
AACAATAGACAGTAATTGCGTGGAACTTGTAGTTTTGTAATTTCGAAAGGCACTAAAAGGCCTGAGAATAAGCTTAGCTTGTTGACTGTCCAGATTATTTGCCAAAGACTACTTGAGTCGCTGCAGCAGCGTTCACTTATGAAAGGAACTATGTTATACCCAATTTACGAGTAAGAACGACCGGTATAGTATGGATTTAAATTTTTCGTTTTATTGTTGTGACGACATTGAATAATATTAAGACATGAGGGATTTTAAGACATTATGAGGTAGGCACTTTAAGTGTAGATTGGCGTTTGTCGATTAGTAATTATAAGTACCAAGACTTTAGCAATAAATTTTTAGTACTATGAATTAATTGTTTGAGGCTTGTATTTTACACATCGTTCGATAGTAAAATATTTTATTATGTGAAAGGAAAGATCTGTCGATAATATGAAAAACGAAACGGCATATCTGTCATAATATGAGTACCAGCACACATCCAGCAGTGGAAGATACGTTGAAGAGAGAAAAGAAATTTCGTCTATTTGAGAAGACATGACGACATTGTTCACTAATTTTCCACGTTGTCAATGATCGCAATTGCTATGTTTTAGAGCTGAAATGGAATCTACAGGCTTCGTTATTATTTGGTCTTAACACTTCCGCAGAGTTTCGTGCCCTGATGCGATTTCAAAACAAAGGGAAAGGGCACGTTTGTTTATATTTCAGTTCAATTGTTTATTTTACCACCATGCAATTTTAATGTTATTCCAAACAGTTACATTTGCTTCCATGCTGTGTGGTGATTGCAGATTCGAATACATACACTTTTAACTAGGTGGTAAACTCGGTACTGAGTCGTCTAGGTAGGTACCACCGCAGTACCAGAAAAGCAGTAGTAGAAAATGGTGTTTCACCGTTTAGGACGTATAAAAAAAACTACACAACAAAAATCGTTCAAACTAAATTTCGTTGTTAGATTTTATGGTAATGTACATCGTATATTTTTTCTGATTTTATCAACCCCATAGTTTAGAAATTCGAGGAGGGGACACATTTTTTTAAACTTTGAAAGTGTGTAAAAAAAATATATTAGAAACCTCTGTATAATTTTTAAGCTCTACACATTGATACCCCAAACGGGAGGGTACGATGAAAAAACAATTTTTAAGTTTCAGTTCAATGTATGGGTAACCCCAAAATATATTAATTATTTTTCAAGATTCTTGTCAAAACCTGATAGCGGTTCACAGAATACATATACTTACAAAGTTTGAATAGTGTAGTTTTTTATAGTTTCGGAGAAAAAAGGGTTTGACATATGGACGGACAGACAGATAGACATAACGAATCTATAAAAGTTCCGTTTTTTGCCATTTGGCTACGGAACCCTAAAAAGGTACCCATCATGAATACAAGACTTAAAAACATTTAAATTAGAAAAATACTTAAACCTGAGTACAATCAACTGAGATGCCACTAAATACTTACCAACAATGTAAGATTCTTCGTCCTCTATATCAGCGTTTGTACGCGCGAAAGCTTTTAAAGCGTCATAAGTTTTTTCGACGCGGTATCGCGCCATAATTTGCGCGTTAGAGCTAATCGCTTACGGTAATAAGCGCGGTATTGCTTGTCGCAGCATTAAAACAAAGATAAGGTTTAGTGTTGTGCCTTATTTTCGTTTTATCGATGACATCTTTCGTTATGTTGCAGCATTAAAGCTAAGGTAAGCTTTTACCTTAGCCTAGTAATTGTTGCATTTGTCATCTTGGGTGACTACTTACTGTCATTAATTTCCTTCAAACACTGCTTCTGTCATGGTCAGGCGTATCACTTACCACCAGGTGAGCGAGCTGACCGTCCCGTACACTTATAAAATATAAAATACACTTAATATAAAATGGTCAGCCATGTCTAAAGCACACATTTGTAATAAGTATTCAAGTAGGCTAATAAAAGGTGTTCTGGTGGTGTTTTTTTATTCCGACTCCAGAATGCCAAATGTTGTGCTTCTTTTTAAATCGTATTTTAATGCTTAATTTAGAAACAGTTACATTTCATCATCATCATCAGCTCATTAAACGTCCCCACCGAGGGGCACGAGCCTACCCGTATAGGGTGATTAGGCCTTAGTCGTCCACGCGGGCCCAGTGCGGATTGGACGACTTCACACACAACCTTCGAATCTCTTCGCAGGCGTGCATGAAGGTTTCCTCACGATGTTTTCCTTCACCGTAAGAGCGTCGGATAACGTACATATACTTATGGAAATTTGGCACATTGGTACGTGTCGGGATTTGAACCACAGCCCTCCCGGTAGGAAGACGACAGTCCACACCACTGAGCCACCGACGCTCTTACACCGACGCAGTAACATTTGACACGAACAATTTTAATAGCTTCTTTTCGGAGTATAAATAAATATATATGCAATGATTAAATACTTATCAACAAAATTAAAGTTGACAAAATATGTATTGTACAATAATAATATTTAATAACCACACCCTTTACGAGTAGGCTCGTGCCTTTCGGTGGCTACGTCATTTGTGTTGATGATGAATATTAATTTATATCCATTAGGACATTTAAAATTATTCGTCTTGATATTGAGGTCGACGTATATTACGAGTTGGGTGTGTTTCGATAAATTGTAGAACTTCACTAATATAGCATTAGTACTAAATCTAAAGTTATCATGAATCACCGATTTGCTAATTACCTTTGAGTAACAAAAGATCGAAGAGCTTTTAGTCGGACCTTTAGAAGCACCGTACGTATCGATAGGATTATCGATAGAAAGGATCCCTCACTTAAGTCACCTGTATTTATATAAATTATTAAAACTCAAAAATATCTAAAAACATAGAATATAAGTGCCAATGAGGTAACATATTTTTTTATACTAACTTTGGATGAGGGGCTTAATCGTATCTAACTTTTGGTTGTTTATATCGTTAAGGCGTAACGTTTAGTCTTAAAGTTCTTGGATAAACATTTTATCTGTTGCCTTTGTATAACTATTTTGTATTTTCGTTACCACTTATCTTGTTCTTCATCATCATCAGACTGTAACGGGCCACTGCAGGGCACTAACCTTCCTGAAAATATATTATAAATATCCACTGACATTCACACAGCACCATCTAGCCACTAAAGACACTAAATAACGTATAAACATACTTATATATACTTTTTATGGCGAGATATAACAACGTCAACGTGTTCTTATTTCAAAAATACAATTGATACCCATTTGGAGTAATGGTTCCGGGTGCTACCCCCGGGCAGTACAAACATTTGTGTACATGACCATATCAATTTGTAATGTTCTGGGTGTATTCAATGTATACTATATATGTTTTTACAAAAATATATATATATATAAGTATATTACAGGCTAAATGCTTAGTTTGGGGCTAGATGACGCTGTGTGTATGTCAGTAAGAAGAAGTAGATATTTATTTTTTCATTGTTACAGGGTGCAATTGCTCCAAGTTTGGATCGGAGAGCAACGCGTGCGACATCCGGACAGGGCAGTGCCGCTGCAAGCCGCACGCGACTGGGCGTGCCTGTGACCTATGCGAGGTGAGCTATTGCGTAATAAGTCAGCAACAAACCCGACTTAATGTTATTCGTGATAGAACTAAAGTTACCGACATAGCCCGCTGGATCAGCAAGTTGATGTGGCAGGGCTGGTCATGTATGTAACCGATGGCCGTTGGAGCAGATGAGTTTTGGAGTGGGGACCGCGTCTTGGTAAACATAGTGTAGGATGCCATCCGGCCCGATGGGCCGACGACTTGCGAGGTTGTGGAGGTACGACGAAGCAAGTGCAGGACCTAGATATCTGGTAAAACTTTATCCGATTATGGTTTGTCTTTCTTTTCAACCAATTTTTGTTCATGAAGAATTGAAAATCATCGTTTTCTTTTTAAAAAAGCTTAGTTCTCAGCAGGCCAAAACCACTGAAGCGTTTTTTTTCTTTGACTTTGACTTTGAACCCCATTGGTTGAAGAGTGAGACAAAGCACGCCATGATAGATAACATCACTCCTGCTCCCTGTAGCAGTAGGCTGTAAAATATAATATTTTTATGTCATCATAAATAAGTCAGGAACTAATCAAATCGAAAATCGAACGAATCAAATTCTTCCAAGGAAATGATTTAAAGTATCTTTATTCAAATCAATATGTTACAGATACTTTTGAATCGTCAAAAGTTATATTTTTCTGACTCTACCACTGGTTCGGAATAAAAAAGATCTTTGAGAAGAGATGGAAAGAAACTCGACACTCTTTTAAACTTTAGCATTCATTGCTTACAGATTTTTGTCATTACTTATTATAAGTCAAATTAAAATAATTTATTTCAATGATTTTGTGGCAGGTGGAACACTATGTGCAGACACACATAATTTTTTGGCTATTTACCTTTCTTCATGAGGATTTTTTAAATCTACAAACTGTTGAAAGGGAAATTTGGCAAGACTTTGCGTTATTTTATTGAAAAACTTTATGCCTCTTCCAATAAATGATTTTCCAACTTTACTTCTAACTTAATCTAAATCCTTTTGACCTTTTTGTTCTGTGTTGGTTTTTTTAATATTATTTTTATAATCTGTGTTGTTGTTAAGCTGTTTTTGTGAAATCTGTTTTAAAAAAGGGTCAACAAGTGATTTTTCTTTCTTTCTAAATCAGCACACTCCAATTGGCAAACCAAGCGACATTAACATAAACGGCGAACGCGGGAATGTCTGCACAATGGCCGACTTGGCCGCAAATATCTCGGTGACATTTCCGAAACGTATCGGGGCTAACGGTGCCGTGCCCGTGTACTGTCAGTTATCGGATACAGACTTACCCAATTAAATGTCAGCGGCCACCCTAAACTGGGAATGTTGTATTTGTTAGGGTTCCGTAGCCAAACGGCAAAACACGGGACTCTTTTAGATTCGTCACGTCTATCTGTCTGTATGTCACATCCAATATTCGCCAAAACTATTAGCACTCCACTGTTCAAACTTTCAAATCAATGTGTAGGTTTTAAAAAACGATATTCAGGTTTCTAATTCTTTATATATTTTTTTATAAATTTAATATTTTGCGCGAGAGATACTTCCATAGCGGAAAAAAGTGAAATCTAACAACGAAATTTGGTCTTGAATTGCAACGATCGCTGGAAAAGAACTGCTTAGGATGGAAACTTTTGCAGATGGTAACGGTCTTACCCTAAACATTATCGGAGTCACTTCCAATAGAAGTTTCTTAATTAATTACCTAAACAGACAATCTACCGGATCGAATGGTAAGCTTCTCTCACATTGGTTGCGTTACACATAAAGATTATGGTATCAATTACTGAATAATAATTACCTCAACCGTAATATTTTTAATTCATTACCTAATCATATCAACCTTGCATCTGCCACTTGTTTATTTGAAGGAACACAATTTCGATAGAAAATAAACGGGAAACTGTCAGTGCATTCAAATTCCCATGGGAGACCAACTAATGTTTTTCCAACCAACCGCAGTCGATAGATTCCTATGCAAATATATGTATACAGTTGGTGCGTCAATCATGCGAAAGCGGAGCGGAATCAAATATCAAACTAGATGAGTCAACTGACATGTTTATGTGCTAGATAGGGATGTGAAGCCGGTCTTTTACTACATTAATATGAACCTGTTATAAAGCATCGGTGGCTCATTGGCGTGGATTCCTATCTTGAGGGTGCAGGTTCAAATCCCGCCACGTACCAATGTATTTTAGAAACTATATGAACGTTTATCCGAAGCTCTTATGGTGAAGAAAAACATCGTGAGGAAACCTGCGCACGCCTGCGAAGAGATTTAAGGGTTGTGCGTGAAGTCGCGAGGACGACCAAGGCCTATACGGGTAGGCTCGTGCCCCTCATTGAGGACGTTTATGAGCTGATGATGATGAACCTATTAAAATCGTAATGTAATAGATCCGAATTGATGTGGTAGCATCTGATGTTTTAATGTCATCAATATCACGAATCTGCCTTTAAAGTCCAATTAAGAGGTACAGGCTTTCCCACATAGCAAAATACCCGAGATTAATGATATTGCGTGCGCACAAAAGCATGGAATCAATTTATTTTCAGACTATCTAGTTTTAGTGAACTAAGTTATAATATCGCACGGAGAAATTATGACGTGAGATCATACTACTAGAAACCGAGAAGTACGGATTTAGCTTCTCTAACTCTTACGGAGGCAGTTTTCTCATTTTAAAATGCGACGTCTTGTTAAGGGCTTAATAAAAAGCTCTCCTTTGTAGAAATTTTAGCACATCTAAAAATAAGCACCTACTTATGCAAGTTGGCCGTCGACTTTGTTTAGTATTTTCGGTAGGATGTGCAATGATGTAAAAAAATATAGATTCGTGATATGCTCACAAAACAAAAAGTGTTCCCAATGCGGTGACAGCACACACACATATTTCAAATGAGCGTTCATTTACCTAAACAAAAGAGTACAAACTGTACTCTCTTCGGCGGTTAGTTTTTGAGGCACGGATGGCGTATCTACCTTTATATTTACAGAATATCATTGAGGATGTGTACGAATGCCTAGGTTAAGATTATCTTGGTCCCCGAAAACTGTATGCTGTGCCCCATACAATAATTTTATTTTATTGACTTACATATACGCACATGCTGAAATAAACGATTTGTGAAACACATAAATTAAACACCGCCAAAGAATTAAATCTTGCTGTAACTGCGCTTATGTGCTTTTGCATGATTTATGCGGAACCTGCTTTCGATTCTTCGGAATTGTGTCATAGGCTTAACTGACACCTGACAGACAGACGGTACCGGGATATTGGTTGATGTATTTATGATTTTCATATTGTGTTATTTTTTACATATTGCCCGATGACTCATAAATAATAATATTTATTTATGTTGTATTATTATATGTTATGTGATCACCCTTTTTAATAATAGGTTAAAGTTATTAATTTTTATTTTAGGAACACTGCTTTACTGGGTAATTTTGTTGTATTATTTTATTTATTTATTAAAATGTAAAGTTTGTTCATTGTGTAGTGTTGAAGGTTGTACATCTTATAAAGGTAGCCTTTGGCTAAACCTATGAAAGTAAAAAGATTTGGTACCTAGTTAGCACGGTAAAGAACTATTACATTGGAAACTTTTTATATATTTTAAGAAGCAGCAATATAATATCCAAAATATTACACTAAAATCTAAATCATAAAATCCTGACTTAGGTACTTAGCACTATACAAAAGTGATTTTCTAACTTTTAGCATTGTGTTATCCCTCAGGAAGGCTACTGGGGCTTGCACCTTGGCGGGTGTCGGCGATGCGAGTGCGGCGCGGGCGCAGCGGCGTGCGATCCCTCGACGGGGCAGTGCGCGTGTGCAGCTGGTGTTGGCGGGGCGCAGTGTGACGCCTGCCTGCCCGGCTTCTACGGGTTCGGACCGGCTGGATGCTTACGTTAGTTCGTTTTATTTAAATAGTATTTACCGTGAGATTAAAGAAGATTACAATACAAATTGTCACCATATCTTACCGCGAGTTCAGTAAGACGAAAAAAGGAAGAAAAATCTTGTTGGGTAGACAATAGTTAGAAAACAATTAGACACAAACTGCAATAAACCCTATTGAAAGTTTAGGAAGAGGCCTATGTCCAAAGACGAGTTTATAATAATGTTCTATTGTTTCAACATCAACAATAAAGGTTCTCTTATTTTATTTATTAAAACAATGTTGCTTATTTGACTAGATGGTGCTATACAGAATTTTGAGGATATAATTTTCATTACAGCATGTCCAAAATGCACGGACGGCAAGGTGTGCTCTCCAGACAGCGGTCGGTGCGTGTGTCCCCCGCGCTCACGAGGCCCTGGCTGCAGGCAGTGCGCGCCGGGATACTTCTCGAGACCCCCAGGATGCCACCCCTGCAAGTGTGGACCTGGAGCTACTTCTAGTAAGTCATACTTACTGAACCGTTTGTAACTGATACAACTTGGAAGTCTTACTATGTTTTTTTCATCGACAGCCTATAAAATCACACTGTAGAGACCAGGTTTTTCCACACAGCATAACCTCATGATTATGCTGTGTGGAAAAACCTGTTCATCTCTTCCCTCCTCATGGAGGGAGGAGATGTTTTTACAATGCAGTAGACAACTAACCTGGTGCACCTATAAACTCAAAGAATAATCCATAGTGCAGTTACTCCTTTATTATGAAATGATCTTTTATTTAATAATTTAGCTGCCTCTTTAGTATTCAAGCACACAGCTATGCTGGTTACTCATTTGTTATGAAAATAACTTATGACCCAGTATCTACTCGTAGTGCTCGTAATTACCCGCCTGTTCCACCTTAATACCTATACCAAAATACAATTATTATGTCAAGAGAAATAGGATCTACGAGTAGGTTCCCTATTGACGATCTCAGGTCTTTTCAGACGACAAATATCGGCGATATAACTTGAGAAGCTATATAATGTGTTCGAGGACTCAAAACAGAAAAGTTATGTCACCCAAAATAGTTCAGTGTTGACTCGACTTTAGAAAAAAGATTGTTACAGTGCATAACGTGTTCCCAAAAAAATAATGGACAAGTTGTGGCTTTAAAAGTATAGCGCAAACTGGAATTGAGATAAACGTTTGATACAGCGCTTTAATTTAAACAAAAATTTAATGTCCGATTATTCTCGCACATACTGTCATCTGCAAAACGATTAATACCAGTAATCGCTGTTATCCACATAGCAATGAATGTCACAAACCTGAAGCACAGCATTGATACGCAGATGAAATACTTCGGGCGATAGTATACTGCCTTGCGGTACACCAACATTTATTATTCACACAATATAAACGCATGCACACACAAATACCTACATTCCACCTCATATAAACGACTTGACATATTTTTTTCCATTCAGACCAATGCGACCCTCAATCTGGACAGTGCAAGTGCAAACTTGGCTGGGTGGGGACGGAGTGCGACGAGTGCGCTCCGGGACACTTCGGACCGCGGTGCAGGCCTTGCATGTGCAACATCGCTGGCAGCAAACACTGCATCGAGGGTGTGTGCCCTTGTGATGATGAGGGCAGATGCCAATGCAAGGTGGGATTGATTATTCGTTTTTGTTCAGAGTTGAATAATGCATTGTTATTATATTTAATGCTTTCTATTTAAACAAAAATGTAATTATTAAATAAAACTCATTTTTACAAGGAAACATAATAAAAATTTTAGACCCTCTCCATCATCAACATGAATCCAATAGGAAACGGCATTATTATAGTCGATTTCATTTTCGGGGTAGATCAAATCTGGAATCAGTAAATTTCTTATAGTAAAACTTCATATTGTAATAATAATGTTTTAATCAAGCCCTAAAATTATTTACTTCAAATTATTTTTATAACAAAAATTTTGAAAAGAAAAATGACATTATTAACTAATAGAATCATAATACGTAACGTTTACATAGAAAACGAGGAGATTGTAAGATCGAACCGTCCGGCGTCCTGCACATCCAAATTAATAAAAGTGTTATTCTCCAGGTGATTCATCGATAAACGTTAAAGCCATTTTATCCTTAACAGGAGAACGTGATTGGCCACAAATGCGACCAGTGCCTTGAAGGCACATTCGGCCTGTCGGCGGACAGCCCGTCAGGCTGCACCGCCTGCTTCTGTTTTGGACGAGCCACATACTGCACCCAGGCTTCACTGACCAGAGCGGCTGTGCATGCTGCTACACCTCACCACGTGACCCTGATCAAGGGTGACAAGAGTATGTCGGTAAGATATACCTCGATTCATCATTGTGCTTGTAACATAGGTGGGTAAACAGAAGATCTACTTAATAATTAGTGATACATCAACTCCGACGAAGTATGGTGTCCGTGACCTTTAAAAGAGAGATGTATAAGGAAATAAAGCTAGGGAAAGGGCCTCCGTTATCCCCACTCCCTCGGCGAAATACAACGCAAACCGTTTTTAAACCCCGGTGTTTTGTGAAGCAGATCCGTATAACTCCTGTCGTGCTTCCTCATTTGCACTGAAGCAAATCTTTCCACTCCAAAACCCATTCAACCATATTTACTTCATATAGAGTGACAACCGATTTAAAGTAATACCAATGATCACGGAAGACTGGCTGAATGCAAACCATGCTTCCATTAGGTTACTTAATTTTTTCGGAAGGCCTGTGATCAGAAATGGATGTAATACGAGCAAACGACCTTACACACAATCACCCAAGTGTCCACTTCAAACCTGTTTTGTTAACCAGTTAGTTAAACAACTTTTTTCCATTTAACAACAGGTAGACCGAGACAGCCTATTCGCGATCCACACACATCACCCAGATACTACCATCTCTTTACCATGGCCACCGGAACCGGTCTACATAGAACTCGACAAACGTTTTCTGGGTGACAGAGTAACTTCTTATGGAGGAGCTTTAAGGTTCACCGTGGAAGAGGAGGGGGAGAAGAACTGCCTGTGGATACGATGGCACTGTTCCCACTAGTCAGGATTGAAGGGAACGAGATTGTGCTGAATCACTATCAGGTAAATATTTTAATTGGCAGTGTTTTAATTTTTATTTGTAACATCTTACGAAATTTATTTGAGTGAATGATATAAATTAAAAGTGGCTACGACTGCATTGCATACATTAAATATAAAATAATAAGAAAACATCGATTTTCAGAAAATTCCTGAATGAATGAATTTAAATGCTTAAATATATATATATAATATATTTAAGCATATATATATATATATTATATATATATATATATAATATATATATATATATATATATTATATATATATATATATTATATGGTACTGCATAAATTTATTTTATTAAAATAACATTTGGAATTGTAAACATAATCATAACTTTATTGCTGAAATTAAAATATTTTTTAAATTTTCTTCGCTTTAATTATAGTTAGCATACACGTACATTGTAGGAGTGTATATTCATTGAAATCTCGACAGCGCGTAGCCGCTCGTAACGGCACGTACGCGGTGCGGCTCCACGAGTCCCTGTGGGAGGTGCGCGGAGCGGGTGCGCTCGCTACGAGACCAGCGCTCATGGCGGCGTTACAGCGCGTCGACCGTATCCTGCTACGAGTGACTACACGCGCGCCTACACACTACGACCACGTGCACGCGCTGTGAGTTGCTACGATATTTGTGCTACGGCTTTTCATGAGTTCTTCACGACGTTTGGTGGCCATGTGGTGTAATGGTCGAAACGTCGGCTCCTACACCAAGGGTTCCGGGCTCGATACCCGGGCAGTACATACATTTGTGTGCATGAACATGTCTGTTTGTAATGGTCTAGGTGTTTATATGTATAATATGTATGTATTTACAAAATAACATTTATATAGCATCTTTCTGTTCGGACAAAACAAAACAGGTGATTTAGTCTGCATTTTTCTAATAAAACTAGGAAATTTGTACAATGACTTTTCCCAGCGGAATACGAACTCACGACTTTCGATCTGAGCCAAGCTGTGCCCACTATACCATGGAGGCAGTTACAATAACTTAAAGGAGATAAAATAACAAATGGAATTAAATGAAGTGACTTAACTAGGTCAAATAATTCGCTATTTACAATAATTTCTGAAAGTTAAGATTTAATGAAAATCAATATCATTGCATGGCAATAGCACTCAAATAAATCAACTTCAAAATTCTACTTTAATAAACATTGAATTCTTTCCACCATCAGACTCCTCAACGTATCCCTGGATACAGCTATCCCCGGGCTCAGTAGATCAGAACCAGCTCTAGGTGTGGAACTGTGCGCCTGCTCTGAAGAATATTCCGCGCCTTCCTGCCAAGAGCCAGCTATCGGTTTTTGGATGCCCAAGCCAAGAGTCCGGATTACCAATGTTGCGGGCACGATTGTTATAAACTTGGAAGGAGACGCGAGGCCATGTGAATGCAATGGTAGAGCGACTACGTGTGATCCTAAGACTGGTGAATGTTTGGTGAGTCTTCTAAATATTGGAAGAATAGAAACGTTTAAAACAAACTTATTACTGTTGGAATCACAAAAATGATTCCTGTGATTTTGATCGATTTTACAGTCTTATATATTCAATGCTACTTCAGGCCTCTCCTTTTATCCGGATCTATCCCACGATGATAAAAAGAAACAGTTTAATACACAAGTAATTTTTGTTTTTGTAAAAAATGTTATGTAGTCTGATATTAAATTAATTAATATTTGAAAATGTATTACCTATGTAGTTAAAAAGAACGGAGTCACCTGGCACAGGCATATACTTGCTCGAAAGGTGACTTCGACCTTAATTAATAAACTGTAAACTTACTTTGAATATAAATATTTTTTAAATAGTCGTAATATATTAGTTACTTGCAGTAATGCGGTGTACTTAACCAGATTTAGTTTGTCCAATCATATCGTAACAATTGGTACAGAACTGCACCGGTGGTACCGGTGGGCCTCACTGCGCGACGTGTGCGCCGGGCTACTTCGGCTCACCAGACGCTGGAGGCTGCCAGCCGTGCCCTTGTCCGTCTAGAACTAGGAACTTCGCGGCGTCATGTGTTCTTCACGAGGGCCGTGTACAATGCCTCTGTAAACCTGGTGAGTTGAAAAAACTCGAGCGTCTGTTCACGGGTAATATTTTAACTGTTGTTTAAAGGACTGCTTCTATTGGAAGTGTTCACGTGAACGGATACTTTCATAATGTTGTCAACACCTTTAACAAGACAATGGCACAGCATTGCCCCCGCCAAGTCGACCGCGAAACAAACTGCCGTACCAGCCTTTCTTGGAACCATTTCGCCACATTTCAGGCCGCTATTTGAGAACCCATGGATAAGACCAAAACGCTCAATTTTTGTCATCCTGCATGCTCTACTTTTTAGGTAAATAGGCAGCTCAATCGAGACTTGGCTATTTCTTTACTAAGCAGTCTTATACCACCAAAAACATGGTATAAGACTGTTTCAGATATTAGAAGTATGTACAATTTATAGATAGTTGGCAACAGTGAGTGATCCCATAAGGGGAAAACAGAACAACGAACAAAGCTATCTCACGTGATCATTTCGAGTAACTTTTTATAGTATTCGGTGTTCAATTGTTGGGTTACGTGTGTAACTTGCGAAACTTTGAAACATTAAATTGTCCTGTTGCAACTTGGCTATAGATCTTTGATTTCATAAAATTTGCCTCGGCTTTTTCGAAGCTTGGACGTTGATAGAAGGCTTCTTATGATCAAACTATCCCTGTTTATTGCTTAAGAATTACAGTCTCTGCATGAAATGAAATGTAGCTGAAAAGTGTAACTACTTACAAGTATTTTTAAATTGTGGCTGTCCATCATAAAATATCGAGGTATACCAGGGTCTCACAGGGTGACCTTATGTGAGAGCAGTTCAAATAATTTACTGTACTGTTACATTTATGAAATAAACATTATTATTATAGACTGAAAAAAAAAGTGTAAATTCGTGAATGCTTGAGTGTCCATTGTCCAGGTTACACGGGGGCGGAGTGCGGGGACTGCGCAGTGGGTTACTACCGCGCGGGCGGGGCGTGCGCGTCGTGCGCGTGCGGCCCCGGCGCGGCGGACGTGTCGTGCGACGCGCGCGGCCGTTGTCGCTGTCGCGCGCCCGCCGCCGGCGACAAGTGCGACCGGTGCAGCGAGCCGCGCGCTTTTATGGACCGCACTGGTGCTTGTACAGGTCATTTGCTTTAGTTGTTTATGCACACAAACATGGCTTAATTATATACTCGTATACATAAACACACTTAAAAGTACTACTTATCTTAAATGTTTTTTGTCCTTAAAATAAAATATATATCTAATGTAGACAGACTAGGTGGGCTTATTACTCAAATTTTATTTTTAGAATGAATGAATGTTTTTATTTTTGACAATTATTATAAGATCAAATTACAATTACATGAGATAAGAACAGAATAAAAACAATTATATGAACTTAAAACAGAAATGAGAAAATAACAATAAAAAAAGTCAAAATTACAATAAATATGAACTTATTAGCTCCCCATAGCCATGCTATGCGAGAAAGCTTGTGCTCTGTTGTAAGCCGTTATAAGTCGACGCTGATGAATAAGACTCCTTTAAAAAAATATATCAAATTTGAACCACGTGCCTTGAATTTTCAGCCTGCGACAACTGCACTCAAACACTCTTGGATTCAGTAGAAATCATATCTCGAGACCTACGCACACGCGCCGACCTCACTGAACTAAGCCGAATACCAAAGCCCTTCCCTGCTCTATTAGAGTTTGCTCACAACGCATCCCAATTACGAACAAGTTTAGACAAAGTTGTGGGAGATTTGAGAAACTTTGACAATCTACCGCCTCGGATACGAGAATTGGAAGAAATTGAGCACAGAATATTTACAGAGGCAAACAGATTGAAGAGTGAGGCGAGACAAAAGGAAGAGCAATCACATTACCTCAGTCTTGAAAGTATGAGTGGTCTGGAAGAGGTATTAAAGCAACGAAGGAAATTAGGTGAACAAACAGCGGTATTAGATGAGTTTGCAAGAGGCGAGAAACATCTATCAGCAGATAGGGCATTGAAGGAAGCAAAACATTTGCTGAGACATATCAAGGATATTAGGCTGATTGATTTCATGGCAGGTGTCACGGATGTGTTTGATTCGGTAAGAAAACAATTTTGATCCGGAATGTCTGTTGTGTTTCATTAATAAGCAGATATGAAAACTTGGTTTTTTACTCCAGAACGTTTTCTTAAGTTTTTGCAGAAAAAACCTGCAGGCACGTTTCTCTTAAAAAAATTTTTACTAAAGCTTTGGAATGAGGTATTAACTGATAAATATTGTATGTGTACGTTATATTTGTTGAGCATGACATTTACCTCGAGTGAATCGAGGGCATAAGCCAGTACTGCTAAAAAAAGGCTTTATATCAATAAAATAACGTCGCATTTGTCCCAATACAGGCAAATCTCCAATTAACAGCAGTTCAAGAATACGACTACCGGATAGAAGACATACAGAGACGCGTCCGGAAGCTCCAAGCGTCTCTTGAGGAATGGGAGAGGAAATCCGACGATTTGCCAAGGCTGGGTGACGTTGTGTGGAGTGCTGGAGACACAGTAGGCGCAGTGGAGAAGCGAGTCAAGCCGAAGCTAGCAGCAGTAAGGGACACATCCCTTAGATGCAGATTAGTTCTAGAAGTGAGTACCCTAACTTAGAATGTATCTTAAGATTGCAGCCTAGTTCGGATGTTACTTAATTTTGTAATTTCATAGACCACTAAGAGCCATGTTAGTTTAAAACCTCAGATTGTCAGATCTTAGTCAAAGACGCGGATGCGTAGTAATGGCGAATTTACCGCGAACAGGTGAGTTTAGCAGGCCTGAGGATGTTTAAAATTTGAAGCCCTTACACTTCCAATACAGTTGTGCTAAAACTGACGTGTAATAATAACTTTACTATTCTCTCGCTCAGTGCACTATATGTATAGACATACTTTTACTTGCCGTACGTCTATTGCAAAGCCAGTATACGACTGAGAGGTTCCGTGGCATACCTGTGTCATGAAAGCTATTTTAGTTTTGTAAATGTAAAACTATTTAGAAAATAACACAATCCTCAATCCAAATTACAATCTTTTATAAAATAATTTTGTTTTATTTTATTTAAGTTTTTTTTTCACACTACAGGATATCAATTCCCTCTCAGCAAATAACTTGACAGACGAAATCAGCTCCTCAGTCCTTCAAGGTCAGACGCTGGCAATCAAGTTTCCGAGCTTGCTAGCTGAACTCACTGAACTTGCGCACGATGCTGAGGAAAAGGAGGGCATCCTTTACAACATTACACCGAAATATACCGAGAAATACTTGCGTCCCGTCGAGAGACACGTAGCTGAGCTTTCTAAGAAAGCTAAGCATTATAAAAGGTGAGAAAACGCATACAGATGAAACAAATTTTAAGTTAGTCACTTAAAAACATAAAGTTAGTGGTCATCTTTGGGTGAATAGTGTGAATGTTAAATAGAACAAAAGATTCCTTAAATTAGATCAATCAAAATTACCAATATAGCTCAACGGATCAGCAAGTTCCAATGGCACGAACGTCGTCAATTGTAGAGCATTTCTGGAGTGAAAACTGCAAGCTTAGCTTAGAAAGTTCTTCGGTTTGATGGGCCGACGACTTGCGAAAGGGGTCTGGTTTAGGCTGAAAACAGCGCATATTTGGTGCAAAATTAGGGAGATATCCATAAGATCAATCAATTTAATTTGGGAACATGTCCATAGTGATAGAAGCTATGGAAACCGCTACCTTATTTCAGTAGTGTCACGGCTCGTTATGTGACAAGCTATTTTTTGGGTGATAAGACCTGGCGATTAAAAAAAAGAGCGTGCTCCCTTTTTGGAAGGCTGGCAACGCATTTGAGTGCCCTCTGGTATTGCAAATGTACATCAATTTAACATCAGATGAGCTGTTTGCTCGTGTGTCTGCTGTGACATAAAATATATTGTCGCAGCCAATTATATTCTGTATGTAAAGTTAGATACGCCTTCCGTGCGTCAATAACGAACCGCCAAAGAGAATACAGTTGTAGGCTCTTTGTTTTGGTAAATGTACGCTCATTCGAAATAAGTGTGTGTGCTGTCGCTTCGGAACACTTTTTCCGATTGTTTTGTGATCATATCACGAATTTATACTTTTTTACATCATTGGTGTGCTGTCGCTGCATTTGGAACACTTTTTGATTGTTTTGTGAGCATATCACGAATCTATACTTTTGGTATCATTTGTATCATTGGTCGCAGCGTATTCAGCGGCGCCCGTTCAGCCGCGTCACTGGGCGTGGCGGCGGCGCACGCGTGGGGCGGCGTGGCAACAGGAGTGGGTGAGGCGCGCGCCGCGCCGCGGACACGGCGCGGGACACGGCCGCCGCCGCCGCCGCCGCGGGGCTCACTGCCGTGCCGGGGGCCGCCGCCGCCGGGGTCGCTGCCTCCAGGGAGCTCACTGACAGGGCGCAGAAGCTGCTCAATACTACTCATGGTGAGTCCTGCATTGCAACATCAAATGGAAATGCCGCTGCCGCAGGGGTCGCTGTGTGCGGAGGCTTACTGAGACGACGCAGAAGCTGCTTAATACTACACATTGTGAGGAACATGTGCGACCGTCACAGTCGCTGAGGACAGGTGCTGCTGGAAACGCTGTATCGGAAGAGCTTCCTGAGAGGGCGCAGAAGCTACTTAATACTAGGCATAAGTCCTGCAAAAAAATGAGTCTGGATTGCTAGGATCACTACAACTCAGGAGCTTACTTAGATGGCACAGCAGTAACTAGTATGCCGGCACGGAACACGGCTGCCACCGCCACCAGCCTCTGCTGTCATTCCGGGGGCTGCTGTTGCAGGAGTTGCTGCGTCTAGGAAACTTACTGACAGAGTGCAGAAGATGCTCAATACTACTCATGGTGAGATAGTTATAGTACCGCAAACTTTACAACTTTGAAGAAACTAATTAATCAGACGTTGCAGAGCTATTATGTACTACCTACGGTGAGAGTCCTGCATTCTTACATCATACAGATTCTAGACACTGCTGCCGGTAGGGTCGTTACCCCTTAGGATGGAGCAGTAGAACCAACATTGGCCACCGGCCTCACTTTCGTGCCGGGAGCAACCGCTCGGGGTCGCAGCCTCCAAAAGCTGCTGAATACTACGTATGGTAAGTCCTGCATTAAACACAGAGTCCGGACATTGCTACAATCACTACATCTAAAAAACTCACTAAGATAGCACAGCAGTGGCACAGCAGCTGCTTAATAATACACACGGTGAGTCATATTGTTACGATGTCAACATTGGCTCCAATTATGTCTCAGTGTGCTTCATGGGATTTTACTGAAAAGGCGTTGGTGACTCTTATTAAATTATAATGCTGGCCAGTCTACAGCAATAGCAAACCACAACGCCCTTTTCTGCGTACAATACAAAATTCCATTATTAAAACTCCCTATTTGAACTTGTCAAAAATACTGATATTTAAATATTTTTATTCATATTCTCTTTATTGAACGGATTTTCTAGATTAGTTCTCATAAACTGGTAACATCAATTGACGTCCAGTAGTTGAGGACCTAACTTGAAGTTAATTTTTCCCAGAACTCCGCAATAAACTGGAGAGTCTACGTCGAGAAGCTGACGTAGTGGGCGTGGCACTCCGCGCACTTGGGTGGAGCGAGCGTGCGCTCGGCGAGCGTCCCCGAGCCCGTATTGCCGATACATTGAAAGATGTGGACGTCAAGGCTGACAGAGTGTTCGCTACTACGCGCGCAGTGTACAACGAGGCGGCCGACTTGAGACGTATCGTCAGATATAACCTGATGAGGGAGATATTTGTACAGCAGTACGGAGGACCGCAGCTGGGGGAGGCTCAAGAGCTTGGTGAGTATAAAAATCCAGCTTTAATTTTGTTTGCGTGCCGAATTCTTCTTATCATAAGGAGGATAGCAGACAGATCCAGTGATCTGGCGTAAAATATAAGAGACATATGTCCAGCACACGACTGTAATCGAATGAAGAGATGTACATTTGTGTTGTGTTTGTGTGTAATATTTATGTGTGGATGAATGTGTGTTTGAAATAATTTAGTGAGAATATAATGTGTCCGCGTGAGACTATAATGTGTGCGGTGAGAATATATTGTGTGCTTGTAAGAATGTATACGTATGAAAATATAATGTGTGAATTTGAAAATATTATGTGTGCGTATGAGAATATATAATCTGTTCGTGAAAGAACGTGTCCATGTGAGAATATAGAGCATGCATATTAGAATTTTTGCGTGTTAGAATATAAAGTATGTGTATATATGTGTGTGTGTGTGTGTAAGAATTTGTGCGTAGGATAATAATTGCGGTGGACATATTCTGCTGTGCTCTGAACGAATTCACTAGGGTTGCTTTGTTCACCATTTGTTATCAATCAACAAAAATTTAATATAACATGTATTATCGCATTAGGTTAAGACCTGTAATGATAATATATATGTGGTAATAAATAAATAAATAAATAATGTGTGTGTAAGAATATTGCGTGCAACAAAGTGCGTCCAAGTGTTCAATGTACGAACGGTTGCGTGCGCAGTGTCGGAGATCAGCAGCAACACGATGCGCGCGCGGGAGGTGGGCGCGGCGTTGGCGAGTGCGGCGGAGGCCCGCGCGCGCGACCACGCCGCCGCCGCCGCCGCCCTGCGCCCGCCCCTCGCCGCCCTCGCCGCCCACCTGGCCACGGCGAGGCATGCTGCACACTCGGTCAGTTATACTTACAACTAGCTGTTGCTATTGATTGTATGCGATTTCTATTCTTCCACAGGAACCATATATTCGATCAGTTATACTCATTTATAGCTCTTTACAGTGGCTTTGCTAGCGCTATAGGTGGTGGGTAACAGAAGGTTATCAACTGCTAGGGATCCGTGTGGAAATCATTAGGGGAGGCCTTCGTTCAGCAGTGGACATATTAAGCTGTAATTGTGATAATGATAACTAAGTTCACTTTGACTGGGTGAGATTTCTACAAGCAGGAACCACGTACTCCGTCAGTTAGTTCACTGCGGCTTTGCTAGAGCCAGAGAGCACGACAAACCGCGCATTCGCTCAGTTATAGGTATTGGCGTAGCTAAAGCTATATGCTACCATGTGGCATTACGATGCGCGCACGCGAGGTGGCTGCGCCCGCCCCTCGCCGCCAACCTGGCCAGGGCACGACATGCTGCACACTCTGTCAGTAACACTTAGAACTAACTGTCACTATTGACTGCATACGATTTATATTCTACCAGCAGGAACCACATAGATGAGAAAAGTGGAGTACCGGGATATTTGGCTCAAAATGGGGGAGTCCTATGTCCAGCAGTGGACTGCAATAGGTTAAATAGGATACTCATTAATAGCTCTTTATAGCGGCTTTGCTAGAGCTAAAGGGCAGAACACTCGCGCAATCAGTTAGTTATCCTTAGAACTGGCTTAGGTAGAGCTATATCCTAACATGAGACAATACGATGCGCGCATGCGAAGTGGATACGCCCGCCGCTCGCCGCCCTCGCCGCCAACCTGGCCAGGGCGGGGCATGCTGTACACTCGGTCTGTTATATTTAGAACTAGCTGTTGCTGCTGATTGCATGCTATTTATATTCTACCAGCTGGAACCACGTACTCGATCAGTTATAACCATTATTGCTCTTTACAGTGACTTTGCTAGAGTTAGAGGTCAGAACACAGCGCGCATTCGGCAGTTATACTTAGAACTAAGTGTTACTACATTTGATTGTGTTAGATTTCTAACAGGGCGATATGACGAATATTCGGTTAATTACACCCAAAACTAGGTAACTACTGTGCTAAATTCTAACACTTTCAATTTGTGTTTTATTTTCACTCTAACTAATTTCTGAGCTAGATTCTTAAATACTGAACAGTCTGTAAGTTGTATTCAAAACAAGCGATAGCTGACCTGATAGCTGGCTTGACGACCAGTGGCTTTTCTTGGGTTATTCATTGCAATTGCAACCACCACTTAATAAATAGATAATGGACTCTATGTGTCAAAGTTCAAATCCCGCCACGTATCAATGTCCTTTACGAATTTTCGAAATTATATGTACGTTATCCGAAGGAGCTTACGCTGAAGAAAAACATCGTGAGGAAACATGCGCACGTCTGCAAAGAGATTCAAAAGTTGTGTGTGAAGTCGTCCAATCCGTACTGGGCCCGCGAGGACGACTAAGGTCTATACACCCTTAACAACGGGTAGGCTCGTGCCCCTCAGTGGGATATTACATGAGCTGATGATGAAAATGACTATTATTATTTAATATATTAACCATTTGATGTTTTCGTAGATATCAGTGTCGCTGACGAGTGCGTCGGGCCCTGTAGGGTGTTCCCGTGCGTATCGGCTCGCGTCCGCCGCGCCGGCGCTCACGCGGCTGGCCCTACACGTGTCCTTCGATGGCGAGGTTCGGGACGGGCAGCTGTTGCATCTTATTGATGACTCACAGGTTAGTAAATAGAATGGATAAATGTATGTAAAGCAAAAAATAGGGAGTAAGAGGAATTATTAGTGATCATTCTTATTAGTGAAAGATATTAAATCAAAGAAATTTAAAATGAATGAAAAAAATATGCCATGAAAAAGTTGAAAATGGAGAAAGATTGAGGGTATTGAAACGAGGCAGCAAGAATGGAAAGATAGCATGGAAAATGAAAGTAAACAAAAAATAGGAAATGTAGAAAAGTCTTGTTTACCGCACCTAAAATAATTTTTCTACATGGCCTTTAGGGAAACTTTTAGAGAATGTTACGTAAAATAAAATTCGCCATAGTACTGGTTTCTAGCGCATTTCATCATCTCAGCTTGTAGCAGTCTACTGCTGGATATAAGACAGCTGAAAGGGAAAGAAAAAGGAAAGTTATAAAATAGTTACAGAAACTCTGATTGTAAGACTGATCTCATTTTTGCTACACGCAAAACATTACGCGCAATTTTTCACATGAAATATCTCATCAAAAAATAGCAGACTAAATTACTTTGATATTCTCACAAATTAATTGTGATGTGCATTTTACGTTTTCTCTTCAGTTATACCAGCACACCTTCAAGTGATACGTAAAATTGAGTCATATTTACCTTTCAAAATGTTTGATCTTAAGGATAAAGAGAAATACATGAAGCTGCTGGTGGAAAAGAAGAAACTGCGTCTGTCTTGGGACCTGGGCAAGGGTAAGGCGGTGATCCTGCACCCGGAAGTACTACAGCCTACCGTGGACGACGCCGACCAGACTTCCTACCGTATCGAGATTGAAAGGTTACAATTATTTATTTATTTATTTGGACAACCAACAAGAACATACGAGTACACTAAGTAAATTCAATTACAGTATTTGATACACATGAATACATGATTAAGGGATGCCTTAATTATAGGCTGCCACGGCTTGCACAAACAAAACTTGCGTACAAAATATAAAAAACAAATACTATGGACACAAATAACATAATTTAGGTAAAAACCAGAAATCAAACTACAATGTACCTTGATGCAAATAATGAGCAATTGATTTGAGGAAGGCACTGTATTCACCAAATACATCCACATTTCCCTCCTTAGACAATTTGTTGTAATAATTTTGCTCACGATGTATGGCTGAAAAGTGTCCTAATTTAGTTTTAAAACCTTTTGGTACAAATAATTTATATTTTGCGGGGCGAGGCAATTTTTAGGTGTATGGAATTGCAAAATTGATAAAAGGTTATAATAGTCTAAATGGAAACAGAGCTTTAAGCGACTGCAGACTTCTTTTTTAAATATTATTTTAAGGAATAACATGTTACAATTTTTATTGCACCAAATACATATTTTTCTTCCTTTCTTGCTTTCAAAAGCCTATCATAAACAATCTATCAATCACATTTTGTCAACATCATAAAAATTACGTTGTAGGGTAGAATTAAGGTGGCAAGTAGTCATGGATTTGATAGGGACAGGATAAGCCTTCGTCCAGGGGTGGAAGCACTATTGGACGCATCAATTACTCTTCTTTCTCTGTTCAACCATTTTGCACCAGATATCCCGGTCCGCCGCTTTCCTCATCCAGCCTCCAACAGCAACCTTTCGCAAGTCGTGGGTCCATCGGGCCGGAGGGCGTCCTACGCTACGCTTGCCAAAACGCGGTCTCCACTTCAGAACTCGTCTGCTCCAAACGGCTATCGGTTCTGCGACATACGTGACCAGCCCACTACCACTTCAATTTGCTGATCCGGCGGGCTATGCTATTATTAATAAATCCAAATTATTTTTTTATCTACATTCGTCTTTTTATGTAGACCTTTCTGTAATTCTACCTTCAATTCACCTTTGTATGCAGGGTATGGAATAAAGTCCGGATGGGCGTAGAGCGTGTGGGTGGAACAACGTTATGGGCTACGAACACCAGTGCGGCTGGAGGCATGAGGCTTGCGCCAAGTACTCTTTGGCTAGGCACGCCGGGAGTGTCCAATACGCCTGGTGCATTTGGCACGCCAAGCGTGCTTCGGTTTGCCCCCTGTACATGCCTTATATGT
>PQWD01005464.1:0-40503 GCA_019425675.1 Leucinodes orbonalis
CCTGCATGTTTTCTCACGATGTTTTTCTCCACAGTAAGAGCATTGGATAAACGTACATATATTTTCGAAAACTCATTGGATTTGAATCTTTGCACCCTCCAGGTTGGCAGGCAACAGCACTGACGCTCTTATCGTATTAGTGTAATTACATGTTCATCATCAGCCTATAACTTTCCACAGCAGGGCACAGGCCTTCTCACACAGCAAAATAACATAGATTTTTTGAGTTATCGACCTGGACGTAAAGTGGCTACACTATACACATACCAGTATTAAGATAGTCGGGAACTATCGGCTTAACGTGCCCTCCGAATTACGGAATCATGTTTATATTCAAAAAGACAGGTGATTTAGTTTGTATTGTCCTAACAAAACCAAAAAAGACTTTCACTATACTGTCTCCTCTCAATACGCAGAACACTAGACCATTGAGGCAGATTATATGTAAGTAAATCAAATAAGAAATAGAAAAAGAACAACGTTAACAACAAGCTGTAGACAAATTATTTGCTATGAACGTGCCATTATAACATGTACCAATTCAATGTTTGATTATATAATTCAAATATTAAAGAGATACAAATTATGATTACGTAATAAAGTTAAATCATTTCAATAAATCGGCATCGAAAGAAAACACCGACCTTTCCGTCCGTTGTTATTCTCGTGAAACACCAATAAAACGCCTCAATAAAGGAAAATAAATTGGGTTATGGGAATCCGGGCCCGGATAAATCACATCGAAAATACTGTCACGAACTAACAAAAAATGAGTGGGAAACTCGGGATTCCAGTACACCGTTGCTGTCCGGTGAGCATGACTGACTTTTATCTTCGGTGAATAGTTTCTTCGGGCATAAAACTGTTTGTGCATTCTCCGATAGTGCTTGTTTGTATAACGCCGAATCCTTTCCTGATTAAAGTGGGACGAATAAATAGACGGCCGTATCGGTTGGGTGTTTCTAATTTTATCAGGGAATAACAATGTTGCACCCATTTATAGTAACTTCTCTATTGGTAAATACTCCATATGATTAGACAGTCACTTGTTTGAGCTTAAGGCTATGACAACAGAGGAGATAGAGCTTTACTTAAGTAGCTATCACTTTTGAAAATAACGTTTTGCACTAGATAATATTCTTCGCTTTCCTCAAGCAGTAAACAGATCTTCAAAAGTCTAAAAAGAGAAACAAAACAATGACAATAAGGGGTTATGCAATTATAATCAAAACGAATCAAGCCCTCATCTCTGTAAGATTCATTATCTGTACTCCAACATCGACCACCAAGACTAAAACCATAAAAACATAATCACATGGGAAGTCAATAGCACAACGCAACCGGTCCTATTTGAAATACCGTGAACAGTTAGTTTCTTTGTGAAAACACGTGCTGAGCCCGGCAGTATTATTAAGAGATTGACGTTTGAGTAACCTACATGTCACATAGAGACGTACTACAAAACACAATAGTGAAGTACATTGACGGCCTCGTTCTTACGAATTCCCGTGAATGGATAGTAGAAATGGCAGAAATTACCGTACCTATAGTTAAAATAAAATCATATATCAATGTTATATCGTATCTTGTTACCTACAATGCCAGCATGTCTTAATGTTTAACTATTATTTATGCAATCTTTGGCAGTAATTTTAATATACATACCTAAATAATATTACGTAATTACGAGTAAATGTCACACACACACTTCACACACAAAACACATTGTGAGTATACAGTATTTTAATTGTAAATGTTACTAATCATTATGAATATCAATCATAATTACGTTAATAAATAATTGAGTAAATAAATATCACCCAACAATCTGCATTAAAACTGCGTGGTAGGTAAGCAATAGCATAAATGTGAAATTTATGGTGTTTTGGGAAACAAAACTAATTCTCCCATATTTTTACCGAAAGCCCAACATATCAAGTTCAGTAAAATAGCAACACCTAGTGATTATAATATATCCTCATGTTAAACATCATCAGAATAAATGCTCTGCTAGCCATCACCTTAACCACGTCAACAGTCCACCTGTATGGGGGTAATCATAAGCACTTTTTTCCGTTCATCATCATCAGCTCATTGAACGGCCCCACCAAGGGGTACGAGCCTATCCTTATAGGGTGTTTTACGCTTTTGCCCCCTGTCAACTGGCACTGCAATTTGCTTACTCCTAATATAATATTTAATAAGTACAATATGCTTTACACGTGACTATATTTTGGCACTATTATTGTAAACGGCAGTAGAGGAACGGATACATACTAATATAGTTAACTCATGGGACTAATAATGTTAACCATATGAAATATGACGAACTAAACAACAATTAGGTATAACATTCCCTCTCAAATTTCAGTAATTTATTAGTAGCTTCCGCCCGCAATGTCATCTCCATTATTTTCATCATGAACGATTATATGTACAATTGAACTCCCTATATTAATATTCTTGGTTGCATGGGACAGCCTGTGCTTTTTAGTGCGATGGTTTAGGCCGATGAAGATGATGACAATTCAATCTTCGTTGTGTTAAAGAATTCTTTAAGTATAACAAGAAACAATGAAGATTGCGAAAACTTTTTGGATATAGAGCAAATGGATCTTCAAAAATGGGTTCAATTTATAGACCCTGAAAAAGCGCAATGACCGAATTCGCGTCATACATCTGAAACTTAGGAATACTAAATAGGTACATTTTTAAAGCCATCATTTAAACTGCAATATACAAGATACAAGATTAAGCCTTGATTTTTACAAAAAAGACTTAGAAGTAATCGTATTTAATTTTATTGAAGAGTGGGTGTTGACTGAGAAGTAAAATAAAGATCTAAAAACATCGCCACAGCCCCAATTTGATATGAGTTTGGTTGGTACTATACAACGAATAATATACAAACAACCAGACACACAAATGTAAAATGAGTATAATGAAGCTGAAATCCCTTCGGTTACACCACATGGAAACAGGACTACTGTTTCTGAGTGTTCTTTATTTGAGCGAATTTCAGCCAAATGGAAAGACAAATGAAATCAACCAAAAACGTGATTTGGCCAATTTACGCTATAAGTTAACAGCTGGCGATAGTAATCACATACCAATCATCATGTGACAGCTTAGTAGCTAACTTATTACACTTATCTTCAACAAACATACTAACTGAATCAAAATTAATTATATGAATGAAATCACACAGACAACATCATCATCATTAGCCTATTTACTGCAGGGGCCTTCCATCACAGTATAAATATGGGGAGATTGAACCATAACCCACCACTTGGCCCAAATGCCGATTGGGGGTGTTAACCCTTAGATTGTAGCCGGGACTTATGGCTTAACGTGCCCTTTAAAGCTGGGAATCGTTGTTCGTTTCAGACTGCCAGCCTGCAATGTTCTAACCAAACTAGGAAAAACCGTACCAAGTGACGTTTCCTCATGGGATTCAAACTCACGACCTGGTCGCAGACCTGGCAGCTGAACGCTGTATCCACTAGATTACGGAGGAGTTTTGTTTACGTCAACAAAAAATATTTATTATTATTATTCCTCCGACGTTTCTGTAAACAAACTGACACTTACTAATTTAATATTCGTAGGTTAGCAGCTGAGAAATCAAGCGTCCCATTGTTGAATCAATAAAAGAAGAAATCAGGAGAAGCTATTTTTTATAAAACATTTAGTGATCGTCATCATTCCAAACAAAACAAGTACCATTAGCAAGATTCGTTGAATTAATGGTAGTTTAAAAAAAAGCAATAGTATAATTTCTGCTGAGTCACACTTACCCTTGGATTGTTCGCTGCCAACCATTGGGTGCTGTATCTAAGACGGTTATGCTTAGACGCTGATTGAGCCTTCTTGATACTTGATTCCAAGAAATGTGACGTCATTAACTGTTATGAAATTTTGTCTAGAATATTAAGAGAAATTCGGTACTAATAAATATATAAAATCATAAGAAGAAAATTCAATCACATATGAGTAGTATATTAAATGCCGATAGGTTAATCTTACCTCGTAAACTTTGAGGTAGGTTAAATTATACCTAAAAATGAAAATTTAAGTCAGTTTCAAAATTTCACAATATATCACTAACTTTATTAAAGAAAGAAAATTTCAGGCATTGTAATCAACAAGATGCCTTGAAACAAATTTTTTACATAAGTTGATAGAGATTTATGGTTGTGCCTTGGACGCGATGAGGTCAAACTTAAATGAAAATCAAAAATAACTTTTACATGTTTCAAAAGTATCAAGATACTTTTCTTACCAAAAGCTTATGAAGACTGACTGAGATGAATGACTGAGATAATTGAAGTGTTCGTTAGAAAATTAAAAAGTTATTTTAAAATAAACAATGAGACTATAAAAGCACGCACAACGTGTTAGCATTAGCCGTGAAAGCTTATTAAAATGACATGATTATTCGATTGTCAATTGTATCAAATACTTTCATAGCTCTTTTATATTATCTTCATAATGTTGCGGTGTTCTGTATCACAGCAACATTTATGTACCATTGTATCCTATCTACCATTTCTTGTGCATACTATAAGGTTGTGGAATTTACTTTCAGCGTCCTGAGCGTTTTAGGTCACCATTATTTATCAATCATGAATGATTATTGGTTATAAGTAGGGATATTGATATTTCAATACATCACATTAAATCTGAGAACAAAGCAAACTAACGAAACTAGGAAATACAAAAAAAAATATTTTAAACCGTGTTATGCGCCATCTAACGATCGCTCTCAGTACTAATACATTCTTTGAAGTTTCATCTAAGCTCGAAGCACATCGCTTAACTTACGCGTAACTTGGTTGTGTTTTTAGAGCAAATCATTTTAATAATCATTAAATGCTGATTTTTTAATATACGAATCTAATAATAACTATAATAAATAAATGTTTAAGCATGTATTAAATTACGTTATTATTTATTAGATAAGATCTAATTTATAGATTCATATAATCATTTTAGATTTATCGTTATAAGATCTAAAATGATTATATCCGTAAGAAAACTAAAGTCACGGATATACGAGTAGCCCGCCAGATCAGCAAGTTGAAGTGGCGGTAGGCTGGTCACGTATGTCGCAGAACCGATAGCCGTTGGAGCACACGAGTTCTGGAGTGTAGACCGCGTCTTGGCAAGCGTAGTGTAGGAGGCCCTCCTACACGATGGACCGATGACTAGTGAAAGGTGGAGGCTGGATGGGATAATTGGAGAATCTGGATATCTGTCGCAAAATGTGGGAGACCTATGTCGAGCAGTGGACTGCGAAAGGTTAAAGGGAGAGCATGTATCGTTGGCTATTAAAATCTATCTAATAAATATTATGTAGGAAGTAATAATCATCTAAAGTCTCAAACGTAAATAAAAATAAATAGGTAACTACTAATTTCTATTTTACTTTTGTATTCATATTAGTAATATGCATACAAAAAATATAATACGTTTTAAAATAACATAAAAAATTAAAGCACCTCTTTCTTTCCTGCCTTCAAAAGGGCCGTAACCATCATATAACTAAATTGTTTTTAAAAGGGTAGGTCATTTTTCCCTAACATATTCATCCAAGTCATTACACTCGAAATCGTTTAAAACGACCGCTCCAAAACCTACACCATAAAATAAGCTTTTAATGGACATTTAACAATAAATTGTGCTTAATAACAGAAATATTTTATTAGGGACACAAAAAAGTGTTCACTTTTCAATTTTTACGCCGCACGTATCTTTCTAGGAAAAAAATGTTCGCCCTAAGAGATCCGATCTATCGTTGTGTCAGAAAAGGATAAAGTTGGTATCATTAGCGGGTGCTCGAGTTTTTCTTCCAGTTTTAGGGATCCCATTCTAAATATTTAATTTTATGAGGATTACAAGTATATATTGTCTGCCATTGGGTTTCTAATGACAGACTTTTCTACGACAATTCAGAAGGAGATATTACGTTAACTTAACAATAATGGAGAATATAATATTTCTTTCTAGTTCTTTGGTACGAATATTTACGCATTCTGCTTTCGTGGTATGTGACGATTGAATTTAAATAAGGGAATGCTTATGCTCTACAGTAGGACGTTATAGACTGTATTGTATATGATCCATGGTTTAGCGTATTGGTATGAAATAATAGGTTTTAATATTAAAAGCAAAGATCTCTCTCGAGTTACATAAACGTTTGGTAGAAAGGCGAATCTTGTAACATATACTTTTCTGTGAATACCATAATTCTCCAGTATATAAATCTTAAGGTAATCTTTTAATATGAATACCGGGTTCCTCACAAACTAAAATATGATTTATACGGAACCAATTTAGTGCTACATTCCACCTTAGATTATATTTTGATATAAACGCGGCAGTTGCTTTTATTTTTTAATAATTCCCATATGACAGATGAAGATGACCGGTCCGCCCGGAGAGATGCGTCACAGTCCTTAAACGAGTGTAGATTTTAATCAAAAAAGGATTTGGAAGTCGGTGCTTTATTTAGGGCCACTAAGTATTTGATATCTCGTTGGAAGTGACAAATTGCGTGAAAAAAGTAAAGTTGTGTGTGGGATTGTACGTTTTTCACGTGACTGTGATTTGATTTATAATGCCTCATAATATATCTTTGATTATTTTATAATCATGACTATTTCAGTTTACTGCTAAACTATTCGTTCGCTGCTCGGATGTCTCCAAGTCATAAAACTTCGATGTTACATTATTTCGATAAAATGTATATAACATGAAAATAAATCACGGTGAATTGAATTTATAGATAATTGATATTTGAAAAATCAATTTTGTTATATAGCTTAATTCTCGGATGTTTCAAATGTACTGTACATAATTAAGCCAATCGTTTTATGAATACTTAAAATCTTTGTGATATATTGCGTTAAATGACGTATTACTCTTTTAAACAGATTGATTTTCATTACATCAATTCCTCATAATAATCGGTAATGACACGAACACACAATAACACCAGATGGACTTTCAAACAGTAATGTGACCCATTTTGAAATCTGTAAAAACCAGATTGCGCACGAAATCACTATTCAACCAGATCCCCACATACATCGGGCTTGTTTGAGTATTTCCCTTAATTCTTATTTCATGACTCCGCCTGACCCCCTTTTGTTCGCGCTATTGATCGAAAGCCGGTCATGTCTATTGATGTTCCGAATAATGCGATGCAACGCGAAATCATTGTTGTCGCGTCAAAAGATACCGTTTCCATTT
Organism: Leucinodes orbonalis; assembly: GCA_019425675.1. Classification (NCBI taxonomy): domain Eukaryota; kingdom Metazoa; phylum Arthropoda; class Insecta; order Lepidoptera; family Crambidae; genus Leucinodes; species Leucinodes orbonalis. Next base: position 7,258 of record PQWD01005464.1, read on the forward strand.
TTATTAAGGACTGGATGGAAGAACTTTGGTTCTTAGACAACAATTTAGTAAGATTCATTTACACTGTTATACACATACGTTGACTGTAGGTACGTATTTTGTAATAATGATTTAACCATTTGCATTTTTGTTTCCAAGGTCAAACTTACCTAAGATATAAAGTGATTTCAAATTGAACTGGTTTCATTCATATAAAGGAAATACTGGTATAGGTTTCAAATTGTAAACTTGGCTTTATTATGTATGTGTAATCATTTTAATGCTGATTTGGATTTATTTTGATTTAAAGCTTTCGTTACTACACTATATCTTAACTGAACTCAACCAAGTCCTGGTTACAATAAAACTGAGTAATACTTATCCGTAAACATTAACTCAAAATTATGGAAAGAAACAATTTAATAATCTGATACAAATAAAGCCGAAATACATATACAACCGGCTGTAAATGTCGAATGATAATTAATGCTGCCTATACTGAATGTTCGAACCAAATGTATCCGAAACTATCATTAATAATCCAAAAACACATTAATCAAACCATGACAATGGGATCAACAACCGAACAGATGCTGAGTGTATCAAAAGCTTTTTACCGATCGAAAAAATCTCAAGTTATTCTATAAACAAACAAGGTGTTAATACAAACGATAAGATCGAGAATAACTCCCCTTCCATATAAAATATTGATATTTAATAGTCAGATCGCACAGTGTAACGCAGGCAGCCCCAACAGTATACCATCGGCATACCAGATTACCACATCAAGTATTCTCTTTGACACTTCCTTGCGCACAAATACAATTCTAATTTCTTTAGACATAAGATTCATTGTTCTGTGATCAATTTCTCTAGCTAAATGAGTGCAGGTGGCATAAGATGCCGTCGCATCGGCTTTATCTTAACTATCACATCTTCAAATATTAAACTTTTACTTTTATAGTACTTTAAAATGCAAGTCGTGTAAGCTATGGGGCATCCAATAGCTGCCAGAGTTTTTTGTTGTCACCCATTGGTTAAGTTCTTTTGTATTGGAACGGTTTTTTATCTACACGTGACAAATAATTTTGTAAAACAAAATATAACATTTGCAAAAAAGTGTTTATGGAACGATAATTCCTTTTGAAGTATCAGCAAAATATCTATATTATTTAAAAAATGTTGATATAAATTGTTATAATTATAGTTAAGCAAATCATATTTCCTCAGTGTTAACAATGATTCGTTTTGTTGTGTATAATATTAAATTGAAATGTCTTAGTAGAACTTTTATTTTATTTCATTCAATTTCATTTAGGTGTCACTTGCTGTTAGATTCTACTAGTTAATTATACAATTAAAAGAGGCTAGCTTGTATAGGGATTACGTAATTACCATACAATAAAAATAATGTTTATAATAATTATGATTGAAAGAGTCAACGAAATGTGTGTCTATACAAAGATAGAGTGACTATAGTAGTGAACTTCACCACACTAAACCACAGTGTGACTATGACATATATGTTGGTAAACATTATTATGTCCTGCGGGTACGAGTATAACTTTCAAATATAGGCGTAATAATAAGATAAAGTTAGCAAGGTAAATAATAGATAAATCTTAGCGTACAATCAAATTAACACCGGATTCGCGCGGTTGTGCCTAAATAAATAAGTAAACACTAATATTTGAAGTCACGTAATTGTCAGTCCACAAAACATTTGCACATTAATGTTATATAAACTGTAAAACAAGCGTATGTGTTTGGTTTAACGTTATTTGCAGGTTCAAACACCTAATTAAAACCTTAAATATAAAGTTACTGAAACTGACAAATTATTAGTTACAATTAATTAGAGTACCTAAATATGTATTATGGACGAAGTAATTGTACTCAGCAAATAATTTATGGGACTCAAGATGAACTGATCAGCATATAGTGCGTTCTTACGAATAGCGAAGCAGACTATGGTGAACCACCAACGCTCAATGATGAGAGAACTAAGAGATGTGTCGTTAAGTCTTACCAAAGCACTACCTCATTGAGACGTTACCTACCTGTGGTATCGTTTGCGTTGGTTATCAGTCTCTATAATATTCTGGCAAAACTGTAACACTTATAGTTTGACTGTGTCTGGCTAAATCGGAGATACGTAGGTATTGTACCGAATGCTATTTTTTATATTATATGTTGTCATGTAGCATGTTTACGTTGTTAGTCAGCAACTGCACTGTGGACAATTGGATAGAATGCTGAACATTTTTTAGAAATAAGGTTGATTCAGCTCAGGTTGGGCGCCATAAACTCGTTTTCTTAAGTATACAAAACGAATATCCATATTAAATCGGCACAACTTACAAATTTACCTATAGTAAATTTTGATCATAATTAAATGGAAGTCTATTCCATTCACTTATGATCAAAGTTATTAACAGTAATAATCCTAAAGATATATCAAAAATCCTGCACTGGCTGGATGTAATAGATTTATAATATTTTATAACGAGCTGCAGATTACAAACTCAGCAATTCGTTTCTATAATGAATTTAAGTCACATACATAATAAACATTTATATTCTAAGCACATATATAGCGTGTGAAATACCTTGTATAACACTAAAACTTTAAGCCTTTCGCATACAAAATAAGCCAACGGATCATTGTATCGAAGTCATAAATATCGTAAGTTTATTGCTCTGAATCAGCTCAAAATTCTGAAGATTACTAGGATCTCTCTTCTCTAACAAGTCGGCAACAAAGAATAAAGATTGGAGTAATGAGCCATGATCTTTTTTACCATGAGAAATTAAGCCATCTGACAGTGGTATCTATTGCCTCATATAAATACATATGATATCCCGAAAAAAGGGTTAAAATGCAGATTTTTAAAAACAAGGAGAATGTTTAGTATTATCGTAGCCTTTCTGTTCAATTCTCAGTACGTACTTCAGCCAACGGCATAGCCATACATTTTACTGATATGTAGAATTTGTTGACGTTAAGGATGGTAGAGTTTCATCGTGTAGATTGAGAAGCTTGGCTTTACATTAGATCTGCTATTTTTTTCATAGGGCAAACTTATGTGGTCGTCTTGGCAACATTTTACATGAAATGTTTTTGGTGGGACCATTAATTTACTATTTCAGAAATCAATTTATTTGGGGATTTAAGAAGTCCCACAATAAAGGGCTACAGCCTAACCCGGTTTTCTCTTATACTACTTGGCTCTGGCAAGGCAACAACTAACGATTCAAAACTCTCAACGATGGGAGCAGTGCAATGGTTAGGTAGAATGATGACAGTTTTTTTAAACTTAACTTTTGAAACCACCTTAACACAAAAACATTTTTTCACTAATAAATAATTATTTTTCTTTAATTAAGCCTGTTATTATCGAAAAGTCTATATATAGACTATTACCTTATTATGATTAGAATACCTAGTGAAATATAAGAAATTTAACGTTTTACCGATTTCAGTCCAGACTCAATAAAACGATACAAGTCGCAACTTGTTTTGGTACAAAACAATGGCCAATTCATTGCAGTTACAATCATTAAGCTACTATGTATACGTTTCATTTGAAAACAATCGTACTATTATATGAAATTATGGGTACAAACGACATCAGAGCTTTAAACTTAATCAAGGTAATGGTGAACTTAGTGTTTGAATTATGTCGTTAGTAGTAAAAGTATTTTTAACAAAAGAGATAATTTGTTTCGTATAACTAACTGATGAGCGAAATTTAATTTATATTTTGTTTATATTTTTATAATAACAACTTTTAGAGCTGAACAATAAAAACCAAACAAAAAAGTTATTTCTACGCAGAAATTATCCTAAATCAATTTTAAGAAAATTCCAAAAATCATGTTGATATACACTTTTACAATTTAAGCTTTATATATTGAGCCTTGGTTTTACAACATTCAGCTAAATCCAATTTATCTAAAATGTTTATTATTTGATATTACATGTTATAGATTCTTAAACAGAGTTTCACTTTTTATTTTAACAATAATAAACGAACATAAAATATTTGAAATTTTATGCACGTTTATCCGACGCTCTTATAATGAAGGGAAACATCGTGAGGAAATCTGCGTACGCTTACGAATAAATTCACAGGTTGTGAATTTATTCGTAAGCGTTCACTAGAATCGCGGGGATCACTAAGGCCTATACACCCGCGGTATATACAGGTAAGCTCGTGCCCCTTGGTGGGGGCGTATAATGAGCTGATGATGATGATGATTAATAATCTTATTCTTAAGAAAAGATTCTGGATATTAAAGAAAACTGAATCTATAAGATACTTGAATCTCCATGTCCGAAAAATGGCATCACATCCAATCATGCGATTACCGTGCATACCGATCGGAGCATGAATATGGATGACGACAAATTGATGGGGAAGAAAATGAAGTTGAATCTCAATGCGATTGCAGAGCTCATTGCAAAAATTATAAAAGGTAAGCGCAAAGTTGTAGGAAGGACTTTACAATAAATAAATATTACAAGAACGTTTACTAAAATTTTTAACTATTTAATATTCAATAAAAAATTTACTTTGATTCATTGAAGTTACTGGATACAACGAGTATAATTAACTATAAATGCCCTTAGAATAATTATAAAAGGAACATAAAATACCTAAAAGGTGTAATTTAAAACTTTGTTGTTTTGAATTACAAGAGAAATAGAGTGTATTTGTTGACTCCGTTGAATTGATAGCTGTGTGAATTACAATTCATTTACACTTAGTTCGCGGAAATAAACATATCTTTATAAATAAGCTTGTACTCATACTGAATCCATGCGAATTCGTTGGTGCAATTACAAAGCAGTCATTAGAATGCAATGTACTTGATGTTTACAACAATTGACACTGATTTTTTTTTAAATATTGACACAATTTAAGAATTAAAAATGCTCTAATTTGAAACTATTCTTGAAATAATGGTAAATCGGTGGAATGTGGTTTCAGCATCATTTTTACTATCACCAGATATGTCGCCTAGTGAGTTATCGTGTTGTTAACCACGAATTTTGGATTTATCAGCTTTTTTAGTCAACGCTCAACCACACTTAAATAAGTTCAAATCGTCAGCAGGCATATACTAATACCAAGCAGCTTAACTTTAACTAATTACCAGCGCGGAACGGTATTTAAATAATATTAACTCTTAGGTATAAAGCGATTAGTGGTTTTTACTCGTCTCGCAAATGAAGGGTTGTGTGTAGATTTTGAAAAAGGTAAAAAAGCACGTTCCGAACGGCCGCCCAGCGAGTAGGTGGGAGGGCCACTCTTGTCAATCATAGTGACTTAGGTTCGCCTTGCGATTCTATAATAGACTTTATATTGGCTTAAGGGCGACCGCACAGTGGCATAGCAAGACTTTGAGAAACAATAACTTTGCCTTCTTCTTATTGACTTTCGGTGGCTCATTAATGTGGGCTGCTGTGGCCTGCCGATCTGTTGGGTGCAATGTATTTTCGATTTCAAATTAGATGTTCATTCATCCGACTTTTACTGTGAAGGAAAACATCGTAAGGAATTGTGCACAATCCTGCGAAGAGATTCATGGTTTGTGGGTGAAGTTGGCCAGTTCGCACTGGGCAAGTGCGCACGACTAAGGCTAATCATGCGGGTAGACTCATGACCTTGTTGGGGCGTATATGAGCTGATGATGATGATGAATTACCATTTAAGTGTGAAACTACCTAAAATATGTAAAAGTGTACACTATGTATATGTTATTGCACCCTTGTAACACGTGGAGGTCTTGCTTTAGCACAAATGGCTAAACCAAACATTATTGGATGTATGATTGAATTATTTGGATGTTTATAATTATAATATGAAGCTATGTATAGCGAATTACCAGTGTAGACTTTCCACAGATAAATTAGAATTTAATAGAGTTGTGTTAAAATTTAAATGTCTGACAATATTTTATTTAGTAAAAGACCCACCTGTTTTGGTTTGAGTACTATCTTAACATTAACTTGTTACTGTGACAACTATGACATATCGAACGGAAAATATGATGCTATCTAACATCGACCTTTTTGAAAATTAAAAAAAACTAATTTGTGACAGCTACAAAACAATACAGCTCATACACTCAATAGTCGGTAAAGCGGTAGGGGTTGTAACTTGTACCGTTATAATGGCTTACAGGGGTCGTAGTCCAATAGTTAAAAGGTTGGATAATCATGCATCCGTGAGAATGCAGGCCACTTCAGAAATATGGTATACCTCAACATGTTAAACGACTCAGCTCAATGTATTTGCTTTTAACAAGTCCAAGTATAATACTTTTAAATGTTTGTTCCAAAATTTAAACAAACATCGTTATCCATTTCAAGTACAAAAAGTGTGCTTAGACTTCACAATATTAAACGACTATGTTCGAATATATATTGTCTTAACAAGTCCAGGAAATTGGCATGGCATATCCTATGCACCTAGCGCGTTCGATTGGTATTCGCTAATGTCAAGCAACTGATGCAATGGTCTTCAATCGGATGGGTGACTGAAAAAAACAAACCTTTGGTCCCGGCTTCCATCATAGTCGTCGATGAGAGCTTCGGTGGCTCAATGGTGTGGACTGTTCAAAGACATACAGGCAGACAGACAGGTTTAAATCCTGTCTCGTACCAATTTATTTTCGAATTCATGTGTATGTTATCTGATGCTCTTACGGTAAAGGAAACATTGTGAGGAGGAAACCTGCGCACGCCTGCGAAGAGATTTAAAGGTTGCGCATGAAGTCGGCCAATCTGTACTGGGCCCACGTGGACAACTAAGGCCTATACATCAAATACGGATAGACTTGTGCCACATCGATGAAGAAGTTGAATGAGCTGATGATGATGACTTTATAATATAAATAATATATCATTTGTATTATGACTGTGTATTTATTTAACATCTGAGCCATGAACTTATAGGTAGTAAATATTAAAAATATCCTCCTCTTCCGGGACTTCAAATCACGACCATTTAAGTTTATCTTAGTCTCAAACCTCGACATCGTATGGTTGGTTTTACAACGGCATAAATGTCGGGTGTTTAATGACAACTCACTGGTATTATATAATGAAGTAACACGCTATTAACATCGCTAATCTTAAAGCTAAGCGATTAGGTAATTACTAATTAGTTAATTATTTACGTCATTACGAGTTATAGATTATAATTTTTTGATGACCCAGTTGGTGTTGCGGTTGAGAGGTAGGCCGCAACACCAAGGGTTCCGGGTTCGATCCCGAGGGCAGTACAAATATGTGTGTGCATGAACATGTCTGTTTGTAATGGTCTGGGTGTTTTCTATGTATAATATGTATGTATTTACAAATATATACATATGTATGTTTATCCGTTGTTTAGTATCCATAATACAGGCTTAACGCTTAACTTGGGGCTAGATAGCGCTGTGAGAATGTCAGTACATATTTATATTTATTTATTTTTGCCCAACAAGTTGACCCATTTTTTCAAAGAGGACAATCTATAAAGCGTTCTCCTCGTTCAGTGGAGAACTAGCAGTCATGTCGGACTCCTACCGACTAAACCTCTGTTTTCCATGCGCATCGTCCTTAGATGGGCTGTGGGCAAGCGCTAAGCATATCAACCATCTAGCCTGTCGAAACTATTTGCTTTGATACGGGTCCTCCTCTCCGTTGGAGATATGTGGAAGTCCAGAGGCCCATGGACTAATTCAACATTCACTAGACGCCCGTGAGTCCGCTATCCACAGCCCCCACAAGTGTGGATTACTGGCGCCATAGCAGCTTCCGTCGCCGTGTCCCTTGGCACCTTCTCGCACTTGAGATTAGATCTTCTTCGCTCATTCTTTCTGCTGCTTCTTTCTGAAACATGACGCTCAGCACGTTGGTCCAGTACATAATACAAACGACCTTAAATTCATAAAAAATCTTGTTATTAATATTTCATAATTCCTATAGGTAGCTGAGCAGACTCCCGATCAGTGTTGCTCAAAGACAATCATTCAGGAGTTTCGAATCGGTTCTCACAGAGCGCTAGTTCAGATGTTTGGATAGTAAACATTGGCATTTTGTATTTGACGGAAAACATTAGCTGCGATAGTTTTCGGTATTAATGTCTAGTAAATGTATATTTGTGTCTTACGAGCATAAGAAACCCGCTGGAGAATCTTCGTCACGAGTTGTTGTAATAACGTGTGTTGCTAGCTTCTTATCAAGCTCAACTCATCTCGACTGTGACCTCTGTATCGTTGGGGAACATTCACATGAACATAGATGACCTGTAATGATTTTTAATGGTTGGAAATTTGCAAAGCTTGTCATTGCGGATACTACTTCGCAAATTTGAGGTTATGTCATTTTATTATATTTATGTGTGTATATTCTAAAAATTGCTGCAAAGCATGCTTGTTAAAAAGCTTATGTCTTAAGAAATAATGAAGCTAGTTTATAAATTAAATAACGCCTTTATGTGAATATGATAACAATGTTTTCTATTATAATCCTTTGAATAACTACTTACATGAGTATAGAGCAATTACTGTCTCCATATTGTTTACATATGAAATAAAGTACATAGTAACCCCTTTTATTTAATTATATGCTGTTTTATGTTCCACAAAATTCCTTCGTAAAAAAGCACAAATAACCCCAGGACAACTCAGTTATTTATTTGGAGTGAGTAATGCAACTAGGGTCAGTGGTTCTTCAGCAGCATGATATTTGAAAATACTGTCTAGTGCTGATTGTTTTAAGGTTAAAAATCCAATGCATTATCATCAAAACAACCGGACCGAGATATCATTCGAACTTGAACGTCAGTGCGATTTGATACAACGCGTCACATGTGACATGCCGCTTCCTTTGTATTAACTGTTATTAGGTTGTGTAATGATACGTTTCGGAAGAAAGTTTATGGATGTCTCAAAAACAGCTGTCAACCTCCCCGACCTTCGTAATTTAAGGTCAAAATATAACGTTTTAAAAAAGCCGCCGTGGTTAGCTTTGATCAAGATAGAAGCACCTTCGTATTCACTTAATTGTATGAAAAATATATAAACACAATGAATCCTTGTTATAGCTTTAAATCACCTGTTTATTATTAAAAACAAGTATTTTAGCTTGTTCTTATAAACTGTTATAGTTTGTTATATACAGCATAGGATAAATAATAATAAATAAATATCCACTGACATACAGCGCCATCTAACCCCAAACTAACATTAGCCTGAATATGGGTTCTAAATAACGGATAAACATACTTATACATAGAAACACCTCGACCAATACAAACAGACATGTTCATGCACACAAATGTTTGTACTGCCCGGGAATCGAACCCGGGACCCTTTCTGTAGTAACCGACGTTGTCGACAATAACACCACATGGGACGTTAATTATAAATATGATTTTTTACAAAGGCTGTACAAAAAACTTAAACTTAATGCTACTCCATATTTATAACCTCTGGCTGCTGGAAAATAAATCGTTCGTGTCTCACTGACTGCGCATGCGCAATCCATTAACAAAAGCAATAAACGATTAATTATTCATAAAACGACTTAATACATTGATCTGATAACCTAAACAGCCAATACAGCTGTTAAGTGTGCACATTCAACTGTCCGAATATTATTGATAGACGTCGCAAAAAAAACTTAAAGGAACTCATCTGTAAAGCACAATGCAATGAACCTGCAATAAAAATTATTAATACCCATTGAAACGAAATACCCGAGCGCCGTTGGCTGCAAAAGCGACGATGGGAGCTGAACTGGGCCCAGATCGCTTGAAAATACAAGCTAAAATTGTTGGTGCCGTTTTAAATAAAGACTTCGGACCGGTGGAATTTAATATTAGTATTCGAGCTCGCGGCGAGTGGGAGTGGTTAAGTTGTTCGTACCTCACCGGAAAGATTTATATTACATGCATTTTTGTATGCAAGTGATCTGAAATTGTCGAGGTCCTAAGAGGCATGAGGATCGGGGACGCCATTGTGGCCTCACGCCCAATCTACTCTTAACGACTTTTCAATACGATCATGAATGAACGATTGCTCTTTGATGTATAATTCGAGCGGCCAACGATAGCAGACTTTTTGCTTGCCAAAGAAAAAAAGATTGTAAAGTGATATGCGGTCTCGTGTTCTTAAGAAATCCGTTTTGCATAATGCGAAACCTTCGCGGCCATGGGAATTGCGAATTAATTGTGTTTTATAGACACTTATCATTAGCTCAAAAATAACATTACATTAGAATTGATGACATTTCGAACTATCTATACGTACCAATATAAGAATAAATATTTAATTAAAATGAAACAAAACATATAGTGGTGCTTTTATTTAAGATTTGAAATATTAAGTAGGCTGTTGAATGAAGCTAAAGGCATGTTAAAAATATGTCAAGTTCAACACATCAAAATGAGTTTTGAGTTTAAATAGCGATGAGACGATAGTTTTCGTTTGGGTCCAAATAGCCGGCCAACCCTTTCGTTGTCGGACAGTTGAATCTTTAGACGGAGGACAAAAAAAATCATGTGGCTCGAACCTATTGTGTAAATTTAAGTAAAAAGAGATCTTGGTAGTTTCCGCTTGAACAATAACGCATTTTAATAAAGTTCATTAAGATTGACATGACTGATTAGGACTTAACCCGTCCTTTCGCTTTCGTAGATAACATTGGATTTTAAATTAATTCTGGGGTATGTAAGCACACACATTTATATTTGAGTATAATGGCGTCATAGTTAAAAAGGGTAAGTAGGTTTTATTTATATGTCTTATATAAGATCCTTTGTTAAGTAAATAATATGTGAGAATATTAATTCATGAAATCACTAAATGTGATCATCTTTGGAACCAATATTGGTACATAAATTTGATTAAAGAAATCTCAGTTACTTTCTTGGTGTTTGCTCTCCAAATAATTTGTGTACGTTTGAGTACTTAACAGATTGATTTGTTATTTAATGACCCATTTTTATAATCGGACCGATTATGTTTGTAATACAGGAGCAATACACACAGGATATTATTTATTTTAAGGCACAAAGATTTACTATTGATGAATAGAAGACTATTGTAATACTAAACAATATTTGCTTTAATATCTCTAGGCTCCTATTGTGCATAAGCAACAAGAAATTATCCAACAACAATGGAGATTAAAATAGCAAACAGAAGCTTGTCCATTCTTTTGCCAGTAAATTATGTCTTTAACGAACGTACGGCTAAACAAATTTCTTCGCCGCCTTGTTCAAAAAGTAGGGATTACTTCGGCTCAGTGGATAGCAAAGAGTGTTGCGGTGCCCCACAAAGAAGATTAACTAAGGGAGGTAGCCGTATCATCTCTTAAAGTATACTTAAGTTTATGGAAAGTGTATCTTAAGACGTTTAAAGCATGACTTCCCTTTGAAAGGGTTGCGCTTTTTTGTTAAATCACGCCTGCTGATATTGCTTAGTTGATGTTTTTTTTGTATTAAATGTATAGACGACGTGGGGGTTCGAACGTATGGTAGTCGGTATTATCCTTTGTTCTATATTTACATTACTGGCCCCTAAACGTACCAGTAGCATTTTGAAGTTGAATATTTTTTAAATAATATCTATTTATTAATGTCAGAAATTAAATTTTTTTTTCATAAGCTTTTCACTGCTTTAATACGTAAACTCATACGTACCAACGACTATGTTTAATCTTCGAGTACTTGTTTTATGTAAAATACACTTTAATAAAATACACTGAGTTACTAGTTAAAGAACGTTATCCAAATTTATATAATGGTAATAAAAATACTGATAATAATAACACACAACCAGGAATAAAAGAATTTGTACAAAGTTTGACTTCGTACTCGGTCTAACTTGCTTCCTATTTTTACAGGCAGTGAAAGTCCATTGCTGGACTAAGGGCTACATCAACTAATTGCAATATCTATTCATATCTCCACACTTTGTAGGTTGGTCGGAGATAGTAAAACCTAGAAAAAGTTATGTGTACTAAGAGAGAGGTGCTGTCAATTCTCTGCTAAAGTTTAAAGTCCCTGAACCGCCTCTTACTCCACCTGCTAGGGTGAATGAGTTGTACTAATTGTATTCTAATCTCCCTTTTACCACACGGCTATTAGGACTTTTCATGTATTACAAAAAACAATTAAATATAGGTAAATAAAAAGCTTGGGAAATAAAAAGTTTTAGAAATAGAACTCTACGTGCCGTAACATTTGCAAAACATTATGTTTGTGGATATACATTAATCAATTTAAGACGCGCCTTAATTGAAGAGATGGTTTTCTATAGTGGGAGCCTTAGTTTCAGTCCTTAGCAAATTTGTATACTAACTAGCTGTTATTAATCGATTTATAATAAAGTTAGTAAAATTTAAGAAATACATTTTTATGTACTCAAAATTATAAAGTAACATTATAAATCACCGCCTATTAAACTTCCAAATTCCAAATATCGTCCTGGATGTTGATTAAAAAAATTAACTAGAAGATTTATGTTTAAAAGTCTTGAAAACCTTATGAATTTAGTGCGAGACCTGTCCCAATGGGCACATTTATCATTTTTGCTATTAACCAGAACAACAATACATCGGACCCCGAAGGAGCGGGCCTATCACAATAGCAAATGATACCTCGGGGCTGGCCCTCGATGTACCTTAATTAAGTCCCGGTTGCTGTATTAAGACTAATGATTAGGATATCCATTTTTTATTGTATCGTTGATGTTAATTTCGTGAGATTATATTTGTTGTAGTCGATAAGAACTTTAAGGGTTCTATAATTAGCTTTTTGAAGGCTTTTGTAACGATTACGATTTGTAACGAGTAAAACCTACCTTACCTTATTTCATATTTGAATATATTGGTTTGTAAATGTTACTCATACATTACCTAAAGTGCTTCAGAATATTAGGTAAGTTGTTCTCAGACAACGTAATTTTAACCGATTAACCTTCAGTCTATAGAAACTAGCTTGCATATGATTTATGCGTTATATACGCAATGGGCGTTTATAAACATCTTCACCACTTTTAATGAATTCCATGATATTTTATTATAATAAAATTTAATTGTGATAATCAATTCTAGTTAAGCCGATTACCACTTCGCTATATTGTTTACTATTACAAAATACTCAAGACCATTACTGTACTCAAATGAAATACTTTTCCATTTTTACAAAGCAAAATTTATTCAGCTGATTATATTTTCTGTCGAGCCATTTTTTTTTAACTGGAACACCATATGTATGAGATGTCTTATTAAACCTCATAGTAAAGTGAGTTATTAACTCGCAAGTTTCGTTTTAATAACACAACCGTATAGGCAACCGTTTCAACAAACAAGCTCCTTGTTCCTCTTACATATTTATGATGTAAAAAAACTTATTCGTATTGTGAACATCGGTAGGATACGCGCATAAGGGACTTTATAAACTTTTTGATAGTCGGTCATTGGTGCAGGTGCCCAAACAGGTGAAGATAGGTTTTTTACCCGAAAATTTCAAAAGTAGGGCGCTCTATCATTAGTTGTGTTATAGTTTGTTTTAACTTGGTCACGGTGTTTTGGCTACAAACGGCGTATAATATTGGACTCAAAGTAATTTTGCTGACGTCATTTGACCGGCCGAGTTCAAATTAGTTTTTTTTTAAAACGGTTCACGTGAATTCCTTTTAAGGGTAGCCTGAGGGATGCGACGGCCGAGGATCGGCGAAGATAAAAGCGATAATTATTTTATCGTTGGGAGTTCCTTGTTTGTTTCTCTAATAACAACTTTAATGGAAGCGGGTGAGGTCTTCGGTTATAACAATAAAGCGAACGAAATGAATAAATTAAAGTGGCGCTATCTTTTTAGACCATCGCTATTTTTATTAATTTATTCTTTAATAATAATCGTGAATTGTTGCTTGCTTTGTTAATCGATTAGTTACGTTGATTGGTATAATAATTAATACACTTTATTTGCATTGAGTTAATCAATTTCTTAATCGTATATGATCTGTCGCGAATTTCCTATAAATCGATTGTCTGAAATAATATTAGAAAAGAAACTAGGTATCTTTCAAGGACATGAAGTTTCGTAAGTTACCTGTAATATGTCACAAGTGTAAACTAAATAGAGATGAAAGAGACACGATATTGTGTTCACTGTGTAACAAAAGATATGATTTCGATTGCATGGGTCTATCTGAAAAATTGTATAGGCTAATGATACCCCGAAAAGAGATCAAAATTAAAATGTAGATTATGTGTTAACCAGTCTCCTAATTTGGTAAAGCCGGTTGTAGTTGCTTCGGCCAATGATAAAGAAGAACTTTCCAATATAACAAAAAGAAAGAAACTCCCCTCTACAATAAATGAGACTTTAAGAAACTCTTTATCGCCAAACATGTCTCAAACAACATCACAGGATACACTGGATGAAAATAATGAAGAAAAGCTTGACAAATCTTTAACGGAACGGCTATCAAAGAGCGAAGACTACATGTCTGTTGATATATGTGACATGGAAGAATTAAAAGAACAGATCGCAGAACTTAAAACAAATCTTTTGACTACACAACACGAATTAGAGAGTACAATTTATTGAAAACAACGATCTGAAGAGACAAATAAATAAACTTAATAAAGAAATGAAGGTTCTAAAGAATGTTTGCCTAACATCAACACCTACAAGTAAAGCAGATACTCCTTCATTATTTACCCCATCGAGAAAAAATAAAACTAAGCGATCGGCGTGCTTCTCTCCACAAATTGTGAATATGACCCCTTCCAACATCACGGATGGAATTGTGTCAGCTTTACAGAGAAAAATCAGTGACTTACAAGAGCAATTAAAAGTTGCAGAAAAAGAAATAACAGTTTTAAACAATGAAATAAAGCTTCTGAAAGCGGAATTATATCAGGAATTTAACACAGTTCCCACCATGCAAAGAAACAAACAAATATATGAATTAAAAATCGAAAATTTTACCTCAACACTCAAAAACACCTCACAAAAATTCTAGGGAAAGAAAAGGAAATTTAATTGTACTTAGCACCTCTAATTCCGACACTATTCTAAAATCCCTGAATAGAAATTTTTCCAAGAATTTCAATTATTGTCATTATAGCAAGCCGGGGCGGGGCAGGAATTCTAGAATTATTTTATAACATTAAAGAAAAAGTGAAGAAGTTTGGTAAAATTGATTGCTGTATTGTTTGCATTGGGGAAGGAGACTTCAAAGAATCACAAAACAACGTACTGCTTATAAGTTATATTAGAGATGTTTTGAAAAATATTTCATCATTGACCAATGTAATTGTATGTGCACCGACATATATCTGTGGCAGCACACTATTCAATTGTCGAGTAGAAAGTTTTAACAATATGCTTTTTTCAGATATCCGTACCCATGGTTATGCTAATTTGTATGATACCAATCAGTCTTTAAATCTTGGAATGTTCTCACAGCAAACAGGAAAAATTAATAACTATGGCCTTAATAATATGATTGATAAATTAAAGGAACTTATCACTACTTTACTAGGAACTATATGTATGAATGATAGTGCTAATATTGATAATAACTTTTGTAAAAATAACAGTGGGCATTGAGAGAACCCACTCCCGTTAGATTAATACCCACCCCTAGGATGGATCCAGTAAATCAAAAGGTTAAAACTAGTATTCCAGATTATTTTCCATACCTAAACAACACAGACTCAAACAATACAAAAAAAAATTTTTTTCGTGAATAAACAACAACATTTCCTAAATATTTTTCATCAAAACATCGCTGGCATTTTAAGCAAACAAGATATTTTACAAATAGCTATAAAGTCCTTAAAAAAGGATCAGCAAGATGTGGACGTCTTGTGCCTTTCAGAAACATTCATTAAATCTGGAAATGAATCAAACCTTAAATTGAATGGTTTTACGTTAGCTGATTGGTATTCTCGATCTAAACAACGACGTGGAGGAGTATGCATACTCTGTAAAGAAAATATGAAATTCAAAAAGCTAATATTTCCAAAAGACCTCATTGCAGAATTTACATTTGAATGTTGCGGCATAGAAATTGTGGGACATAATTGTATTATTATATGTCTTTATAGAATACCTAATAGTAATCCAATGATTTTTCTTAACAAATTAGAAATTTTGCTCAACAAGTTACAAACCAAAATAAAAAAGAAAATAGTAATAACAGGAGATTTTAATATTGATATTCTTAAGAGATCTCCAGCATCACAAGAGTATAAAAGACTAATTGAAAACTATAATTTTCATATTCATATTCTCAAACCCACGAGACGTAGAGCGTGTATTGATCAAATAATAAGTAATGTAGCACATGCAACTAGTGCGGTCCTTCCATTAGGTCTATCGGATCATGAAACGGGTCAGCTACTAACTTTATTAACACAGTATAAAGACACATTTCATAAACACTATTTCATTGTTAAAAGGGATCTGAGCATGGAAAACATGAAAAAGTTCTTAGAATGTATAAGTAGTATTACTTGGTCAGATGTGTACGCTGAGAATAATGCTAATAAGGCATTCGATATTTTCCATGAAACTCTAGATCTATACTACAATTTATGTTTTCCAAATAAATTAATTAAGATGTACAATAATACTAAAACTCCATCCTGGATATCAACTGGCCTAAAGAAATCTTCTAAAACTAATCGAAAATTAAGATTTCAATATTATAAATCTAAGTGTACTTTGGACAAAAATTTGTTTTTAAAGTATAATAAACTATTTAAAAAATGTATTGACACCGCACAAAAGCTTTCTAATGAAAATTTTATCAATAATGCTAAAAATATATGTACAGCATCGTGGAAAGTTATTAATAATGTTATTAATCACTCGAAAATTAATCTTGACAAGTATACATTGATTCATAATAATATAAAAACTAACAACCCATCTGACGTTGCTAATATATTTAACAGACATTTTATTAATTTGACAAATACTGACATCAAAAGTGATTCATATAAACTTGACATTAAAGAAAATAATAATAGTATGTTTTTATTTCCAACAGATGAGGAGGAAATCCTTAAAATTATTCAATCTCTAAATAATACATCATCGACTGGTTATGATAATATCTCAACTAAAGTTATTAAGTACTGTTCTCACATTTTAGCTCCTCTATTGAGGCACATCATCAACCTATCATTTTCACAGGGCATATTTCCCGATAAATTAAAAAACACGGTTATAAAACCGATTCATAAGAAGGGTGATAAAAATAATCCATGTAACTACCGACCCATAGCTTTAATACCTATATTTTCAAAAATAATTGAAAAAATCATGCACAAACGAATAACGGAATTTATAAATAAGCACAATATCTTATGCTCTGAACAAAATGGGTTCCAAAGTGGTAAATCCACTACGTTAGCAGCATTTAAACTCATTAATGAAATTATTGGGAATTTGAATAACAAAATTGGAGTTACGGCAATTTTTTTCGATATGACGAAGGCATTTGATTTTGTGTCTCATAAATTGTTATTAAAAAAATGTGAAAAATATGGTTTACGGGGAATAACACTGAAGTGGCTTTCGAGTTACTTATCAAATCGTACTCAATTTGTTGAAATACCTGCACTCAATAATAATAT
This sequence comes from Leucinodes orbonalis, assembly GCA_019425675.1. Lineage (NCBI taxonomy): Eukaryota > Metazoa > Arthropoda > Insecta > Lepidoptera > Crambidae > Leucinodes > Leucinodes orbonalis. The sequence continues at coordinate 24,899 of PQWD01005464.1, forward strand.
GGAGCAAGAACTTTTTAAATCTGACACTTTAAAATCAAAAGAAATTGGTGTTCCACAGGGCAGTATATTAGGTCCCTTATTATTTCTTCTTTACATCAACGATCTGCCGTTAGTTAGCAAATATAAGAGTTTTCTCTTCGCTGATGATTTTTCAATTGTTATCCCGAATAGCGGTGGTGTAAATTACAGTGAAGAAATAAGCAAATGTGTCACAAATATAATTAACTGGCTAAATAGGAATAATTTAAATATTAATATCGAAAAGACATGACTTTAATGTGACATATAACAATTTACAATTGACAGAATCAGAGAGACTATATTTTAGGTTTAAGACTAGATAATTACTGCTCATGGAAATCCCATATTGACCATGTTTGTGGCAAAATCAATCGCTTTATACGCTCTTTGGAGACTGACAACCTTAACCAATATGCGAACTGCTTTGAAAGCATACCATGGCTACGTAGCTTCTAATTTGAGGTACGGGATTCTATGTGGGGCAATTCAGTAGCGATTCAAAGATCATTTATCGCGCAAAAACAGTGCATCCGTGCAATAAAAAATGTACCTCCCTTAACTAGTTGCAAACCATTATTTAAAGAATTGAAGCTCCTAACACTTCCTTCAATGTACATCTACGAAGCGTGTTTTTTGCTAGACAGAATCTTGATTTATTTACGAAGAAAAAAGATGTATGTAACTTTAAAACTAGATATCCAAACAAATTAGTATTACCACACATAAAGACGGATATTTGTAGAAGAAATTGTTATTCGATGGTGGCCAGATTATATAACAACCTACCATCTGAAATTTGTAAATTGCCTACTTCTCATTTAAAAAAAAAATATTTCAGTTATTGGTCAACAAATGTTACTATTCTGTTTCAGAATATTTAAGTGATAAATTTTGACATGTACTTTATTTGCACCCTAAAAATAATTGTTTATTCTGCCTATTATGAAACTCATTTCAGTATATTTTGATTATAATAATTTACTGTGACAATTATTTAATCCTAATTATTTATTAAATTTAAATGTTAATTAATCACATGACATGACTCTCTCCTTATAATAGTGGTAAATGATATACGATTACATTTTATAGTTAAGTATGTAAATTTTGTAAGCCAGAAATGGTAAATGTGCTGTACTTATATATATGTATATTTAAAATTGTCACCTATAAAATTACCACATTTGAACAAATAAATGATTTGATTGATTGATTGATTGATTGCCACATGAACTACTAAAATATTCACTTCTGTATGTGTACTTGTGTTTATTTTATATCGTTTCCATTTTAAATATATGTTAATTTTAATTTTGTGTATGACTGAGGTAAGGGTAGCTTTAAAAAAACTTTCTAAGTTAAACAGTTAAAATTTCTGATGTTGAAAAAAAACAAGGACCTAATAATTTAAGATCAATTAGGACCTATTATAATGCATGTTTTAGATATAATAAAAATACCACGTTGTTATAATACTTATCAAATTTACACCAATGGACAATACCAATAGCGTGCATATCATAAAATTATTCTAAAACTGTAAACCTCCTAATGAGGTAAAAAAAAAAACAGTTTGGTAACTAAAAAAAAATCATAAATGGTTTCTTAATAGAAAAAACTATATTATATAAAACCAAAGTTACGCGCAAATATTTTCACAAGACTCAACAAATAACCGTCACAACATCCTTTAAATTCCCCCGTCACTTTTCTCATATTTATAGCGACGTTAATGGCTTAGCAACTGCACGAACGTTCTTGCATCACAAGAATCTAGGTCCTTGAATAAAGTCGGTAAGGTTAGTATCAAGCATTACATGCGGCACTCCTACAAAGTTAAAAACAGCATGACATGTTAGCTGTTTGCATTCAAGCACATGTCAGCGTTATTGTCCACTATTGCAGTTAAACACATAGTTTTAGTCAGTATAACTATCGAAGAAGATTGCAAATCCAATTGTGTTGAACATAAGTTGTTTTTGCAATGTACTTTTCGATTAGTAAACGCAAAGTTATGTTTGGTATAGGCCAGTATTCGCATTGTGCTGCATCGATATTTTGTATGCACATTTAAATGCGGTCATCTACGTCGGCGTCGTGCGGTATCCAACACGTTAATACGCTACTGTGATAACTGAAAATGGAAAATTATCAATAGCTTATCATATGCTGGCAATGAATGTTATTATTAGTACGTCAAGCATGAATTCAAACTACTTAAAACGTACAAAATTTGTATTTTGATATGATTTTTTATGCATTTTGACAACCAGGTTAAGGTTAACAGAGGGGTTTTCGTTTTTTATTAAAGGTTATTATTTATTGTGGTTGTATTTTCGGATTTGAAATGATAACGTGGACATCGATTTTAATAGAGTTCGTCAAAGTTTTGACTTTATTTTGTTGTTATAATACAAATACAGGATTGTTTGGTCCATAAACCATCATCATGATGAACCTATAACGACCCACTGCAAGGCATATTCGCATTTCAGCACAGCTTAGCTATGAGGAGATTAATGTAGTTTAGTGGTTGTAAGCGTCTACCATCCTCAGATAATAGCCGGGACCGATGACTTAGCGTACGCCAGGAGAACGTAAACGTCTTCTTTTTGGACGATCAGGTGACTTAATCAAATTAGAAAAAGTCGCACGAAGTGTCGCTTACCAACGGGATAAGTACCCACGATCTCCGTGTCGGAGACCAAGGGGGAAGTTATTCATAAAGAGATAACGATTTTTATTTTCCATACACTATAGAACGTTACGACAAAGGATTTCCTTGACTAAAATTTAGTTAACATTGACATAAATGGCAATGTAAATTTGTATGGACCATCAAAAAGTTTAGGAAACACGTTAAATGTGAGTCACAAAGCGTTTGTTCGGCCTCAATACTTACATTTTGATTAAGTCCAAAATTCGTTACGGTCAAATGCATAAAACTTATCAGCTTACGGGATTTGTAAAGTTATTTAGATTTTATAGGTAATTTACATCGTTTTTTATTACTAGTTTCTAGTATTTCCAGTTTAGCTTGTTGTACATAATCGTTTTAACGTTCTAAACTTGAATTAGTTTTTAAGGTATGCATTCTCTATAAAAAATATAATGTATTGCGGTTCTTGCAACTTTGAGTTAATACCACAGACATCCGAATATACAATTACACTGGACAAGCCGCCAAGCTTATAGGCAGTCCCAGTGTCGCAATTTCTTCTCCGTTCTTACCTTTGAAAAGTTATTATATTTCTTGGTAAATTTACTGATTCCTTGTGATGATGACATGTTACAATTGCACAGAATGGCATTTTGGAAAAAAAACGGTAATTTCTTCTAATATTCGTGCGTCTCACAGAGCGTAAACTGGCAGCCAGTGTATGCTCGTTGAGCTTACATTTTTCGCACTTAAAAACGCGGCTTGCCCTATCTCCTGTATTGGGGAATCTGTGGTTAATACCTATTTACAAAATTATTAAGTATCAAGGATGTCCACACCTAGTTGATCGGTTTGGAAGATATTATTAATAATTTCTTTGATTATTAGTTGATATTAGGCTACATTGATGTCAATGTTGAAAGTGGTTGATCTTCCTATGCAATACTTTTTTTTAGATGGAAAAATGCTTAGAACTTCATACCCGTCGCTGTGGTTTAGCGATGGTTTATGTAGGGCTCTCAACTCCAAAATGGAAAAGCTTACCTACTACAACAACCCCCTTGGTACCATCCATACGTTAATAAGACTTCGGTGTATGTCCGACCCAAGCCTAATGTAACTGCAATCGACTTCTAACAGTCATGCAGCTCGTGGTCACTGCGTCAAAGACTTGAAAAGAGTCACTACTGAGTGAAAAGAGTAACTAATGAGTTTCTTGCTGGATTCTTTTCAGTAGAAAACTACTGTCCGAACTCGTGATAGCTCATTTGACTCTCATACGTGTTCTGTAAGGACCTAAACTGAATTAACCCTATTTGATTTTATTCTTTCTAAATGACAAAGCTATCAGATGTGGATGCTCTTACTTTTCATTACTGTTTTTGTCTTTTATGATGTTTCTCAAAGAATAAGACTTGAAATAGATAACCTCAGTGTATGTTATTATATTATTTAGCTGACTTATATTATAGGAGGGTTGACGATCTGATTTACGGGACTTGTCCTTGTTTATGTGTCGTTTCGCCTTCATCTTTGCGTTAATAAGATAAAATGTATTGTGAAATTAAATGATGTTTTTCTAAAATACTGTAAAATTCATTGACATAGTAAAACACCAATTTAACGGAAGACAGCGTTTTGGCTCTCAAATTTTGTTGCGGTCAAACACATTTACTGCACGACAAATGGTCACTGTTCACCCAGACGAGCGCTTGCGTGCTTCCTTTATTAGCTTAGTCGTATGCGGTTATTGCGATCGATAGATGAGGCGAACGTAATTTGTTTTTATGGGCGGTGCAAAAACAAAGTGGATTGACCTGGTGCCGTCGCTTCTGCCCGGATCGCGTGTGAAGCTAGAGCTTAACACACAGTGACTGACGTGAGCGGATTGTGAAGTAATTTTCATTAATGTTACGCATTCACAAACGTTTTTTTTAATAATTGGAAAATAATTATATTCATTGTTTCTAGGACTTCCGGACCATGGGAATGAGAGTTTTTGGGAGGTCTAGTTCAGTATTGAAATTATTGTAGTATTTTTAAACAAACAAAAAAAATGTTTAATCATTTCGATATCCATAGTATTGAAAGTCATATCGATTACTAAGTCTAAATTAATCATGTTAAATTTTCTAACAAGCTTATAATGATAAAAATATTTCCTCCTACTTCGAACACCAAAATGCCATTAAAGCTAATAGTTTTACAATAACTCACAGCCCAGTGTAATTATGTAGTAATATCAACATCTAGTAACACTGGCACGATACATGTCGGCAGTTATGTCACGGTAGTAATTAAACTTGCCAAAATGCCATATGGGTGTGTTAACAATAACTTGGCTAGGAGCCTAATATGCCTACCGAACCGCATTAGGCCACCATAGTGGGATAATAGGCGAATACTGACTGTGCTATGCAGATATCTAGGTTAGTATGATACTGTGGAGGCAGAATATAATAATCATATAACATAGTTTCATTGTCGAAATTATAGCTAACTTTTTCAACTGTATATTAGGATTTTTATGAGACAAAATATTGTTAATATTTTCATTCCATTCATATTCTTATCCGGGTATTCGTATTTTATAAATCATAGTTTATATCATCCAAATTAAGAGTTAGATTAACTTTAGTAATAATGGAAAATCAATATATGTAACTACCATATATTGATAAATAATATTTATCCAGCCCTAGACTGGGTATTAGAATAATAAAAATGAACAAACATTAACAATTACTTTTGAGATATAAATTAATAATAATACCTACTATCCACCATCAATGCAACATAAATAAAACACTACGGAATATGTTATTCTTACCACAAAACATCTGCTTATAGAGATGTACACCGGGTCATCTGGCGTTGCGGTCTGCTTCTCAAATGTGACATCTGTCAAATAAGTATTTATATTTTTTATTCTCTTCAACGCATATCGCAGTCCACTGCTGGACATAATTCTTCCCCATTTTATCCCATCCCGGCCCTCCGCTTTTCTCATCCAGCTTTCGCAAGTCGTCGGTCCATCGAGCTGGAGGGCGTCTCCACTCCAGTACTCGTCTGCTGCATCGATCATCGTTTCTGCGACAGTTTTCACTTAAATTAAATTGCGAACTGAAATAAAGTATTATATTGATTAATGTGGCATCACCCTTACCCAGTCAGTCATGTGAACTGATGCACGCAGTCAGATGGACAAGTGAAGATTTACCCACCTACATAGTGACCTCTCTTATAGGTATGAAGGGTGCAGTTTTTATCATTCAGATGCTATGCTTGGGTTAAAATAATGAATCGATAATTTTCTAGATGAATGCTTCTTTGAGCGGTGCTTACGAAGGTTCAGCAAGTATTTATTACTTAGTAGATTTCCAATAGATAATTAGATAGTTCCAGCTACTGAGCCATCGGTAAGTTGTAGATACACACATAAGTGGAAAGAGAAAAGATACATATTTCGGTGCTAATCTAAAACATTTGAAATATCCATTAGATTTTTTCCTGTCTCATCTTTTAGCATGGAACACAGCTTTACTAATACAATACTAGTACAATTGCTTTATCAGAAAAAGTGCAGTTATTTGTGATCTTGTGTTTGTGTGCTCTGTAGCGATAATAAAGTATGATCATAAATACATTTGAAACAAAATATATAGATGCAAGTTTAGCTTATTATACTTTTTAGATCGGCACTAGTACTGTACGTCTATTTTGTTAAATTATTCAAAAATACTATTGGTAATTACAATGAAATCAAACAGAGAAATATGGTTCTGTAATTCTTTGTTCACTTCCAGTGTAACTATTTTTGTTCGCTTATTAATAAAAATATAAAAATTAATTACTGGGTGTTTATTAGTTCTATTTGTGTTCTCGTTTCGCTTTGAGCATCTTGACTTAGAGTCATAGTCAGGACACCACGGAGAACACATATGGCTCACGTAACTCTGTGCATTTTTACCAGTTGGGTCCTAACTCACTTAGTAAAAGCAAAGACTAAATATTGATTTCATACATCAATCATCATTAATAAGAACACACCGTTTGTGTGGCTTGCTTCGAATCGAAATTCTCAGAGTTATTGAGTTAGCACCAAGCAGTTTGTTGATTTGCTGCAAATCGTTGCAAAGTTAAACATATCGCTTATTCGTTGCATTAGTATGTGCAAACAGAGGAGCGAGCATCCATATTAGACGCTTTCGCTTTTATAAGTAAACCAATTAGTTGTCACCAAGATTCCTCTGGATGAAACGTCTTTGATCATCCAAGAATCAAAGCGCTTCACTAACAAGGAGTATGACAGATTTATTGCCTCTGCCGAAGAATTCTTCAGCGCTAGAATAATTTTTGAGAATTTGATTAAAAATAATTCGCTTTTGAGAGCGTTTTGGAGGGATGGCTTTTTACAAATGAAATGACACCTAGACGTGTTTCGACTGTAAGACGGATGCTATAACATTTTGACTAAAGGAAGAAATTTATTGTCTTTATTTTTTTGAATACTTTGAGAATCTTTTTTTTATGCTTTTGAGATTCAAGATTTTTAATAATAACATTATTATTTTAAATTAATGCATTTAGTATCACAGTTATCTCCGTATTTTATTATTACTATTCTCAAAATAAAATAAAATTAAAACTTTGCACACATTATATTGACTCCATAATCACAATATAGCTATATTGTATAAATTCAATTTTTATATTAATAATATTATATATTATTATATAAAAATTGAATTTATAATACAAATTATGACGTTGTATTGTAACTTTATTTATTTTCTAGTCATATGTTACGCTTTTTTGGAAGGTATGTAGCATAAACATAAATCTTGTTTACAATTTTGTTAATACCTTCTATAAATACGCGTAAGTAAATAATTGTAGGTAATGTAAAAAGCATTTCCTAATCTGAGTAAAATAAATCATATGTTTTACAAATTTGTGGTATTACACAAGAAGTTTCCCTAATTAGTCATAGCGGTCATTGTACTCAATGACCATTTGATTGAGACAATACCACGCTCCGTCACGCTGCCTATGGAAACCATGATTCCATTTCCTCGGACTATCGACCATAACAAGAATGGCCGCACAGAATTCGACCATGAAAAAGCTTCAGGCAATGATTACTGGAAGTTCATTAACAATGTTGCAATTGTTTTTACGGCTCTTAATCGTGACCAATGCACGAACCTGTCTTCTGGTTTCTTGTTTTGTAGCAAACGGTAACTTACGAAGGTTGACTGCATAAACATAAGTTCAACGCCATCTGAAGTCAATTTAAGGAGTTTTATTTTCAAAAGAAGATTTATGTGTAGTGCAGTAACAGTCATTTAAAAACCGTAGCGAACTATTAATGAAACCGAAAATCACGGTCGATTTAAGACATGAATGTAAGAAAGATGACAAAATATCAAAGTGTCAAGATCCTCGCGATTTCTAACAAAAACATGGACTTTACAATGATACCGCATGAATACTTTTTAATGTGCCAACGATACGACCAACGTTTATTGTGTAAAATATTAACAATAGCAGCGTTATTTTTTTCGTGAGACTTAATTCCTGAGAGCTTTGAGGAATTCACATAAACTGCATTTATATGAAGTCGTATCTGCAAAGGACAAAGGCTGGCTGTCGCGGCTTGAGATACGGTTGACAGCTGCAGTTTTCGACCCATCGGCCCAACCTACCGTGAAACTCGGTCCAACAAAGAGTCCGTTATAGATTGTAACAATTTGATTTTCATTATACCGTATGTAGCCACACCTACCGTTGAAAATAAGCGCCATTCAAATCGTTTGTCCTTCTCCGATCGATTACTATGCCATTGTCAAATCGATTACTGTACAATGCCAATGTTTCTGCGGTCTTCGGGGCCATTAATAGGTTCTTTAGATTTATGTAGTCACGCTTCATCGATCGCACCCACTTCACCAATAATTTTGGCATGCGCGAAGATTCTTTTGATTTTATGGATTGCAAGCAAGGTGTACAGTATATTTTAAATACTTTGGGTTTTCGTGGAATGGAAAAAAACTACGTTTTTAAGGGTCAGCTCAATATCGTTCAATCAAAAATATCCATTTCTTATAAGTTCGAAATATTTTCTTAGGATTAACATTCCCAATTATTATACTTTTGTGCAACTAACCGCACTATATCAATCACTGTCAAGATTTGAACATTTCTGAATTTTAACTTGTATTATTCTTTGCCTTAGCCGTGGATGTTATTTTACGGGGCATAAAGATCGAATTGGTTATAGAATACATTTGAAATTATAGGCAACAACAATCTTAATAAATAAAAATATCCACTGACATTCACACAGTGCCATCTAGCCTCAAGTTAAGTATGAAGCTTGTATTAGGGGTACTAAGCAAATAATATACTTACTTAAATTCTTTGTTTTGAAATAAAATACAAATATTTGTATTGCCCCGGGATCAAACCCAGAACCCTTGTTGTAGAAGCCGACGTTTCAACCATTATACCAAATGGGTCGTCAAAGTTTGTTTGACTATATAATTACATGAGTTCAAAATTGAAATATAAACGAATGAATACATTGCGTTTAATTAGGCACAGAGTATGATACAAGTGGTAATCGAGAGGAAAATCAACTAAACATCTGTTTAGATCAAACCGACGTATTAGTGTACGATCGGCCCGTTTGGTACTCCGATAAGCGTATACCAAATCCCAGATAATGATCTGTATTCAAGTTACAGGGGCAATTGTCCGGACACATTTTTTTTAAACTCATTGTGTATAGAAAATATTCGATTGCGTTTTAGGCGCAATATCATTGTAGTTTTGCTTTGACAGTAATAGATACAGTCGCGCATTCGGTCTCACAAAGGACACTGCGCATTGACATACGATATACCTGATGTTTTTCTTTCTTTGTTACATGTATTTTTGCAGGATAGTTTGCGGACACAAAGGTTTAAGATTTTTGATTAGCTGTCATCCAAGTACGCCAAAGAAAAAAGGACTTACGTAGTTTATTTTTCAGTGACAACGATTTGTGCATGCTTAGTAAGATGCTATATGCCTGGACACAAACAAGAAACAAAAGTTATGGTGACATAATTTGCATCCAACTCAATACTTTTTTATTTTAATTTTTAATTAATAGCTGTGTATCTATTATTTAAAAATAAATAAATATCCATGAACATCTAGCCCCAAACTTTAGTGTAGCCTGTACTTTGGATTCTAAATAACGGATAAAATACTTACTTATACTATTGTAACTACATACTTATAATAAACAAGACTACTACAAACAGACATTTTCAATGTTCATACACACAAATATTTGTAAGTACTGCCTGACATCGAACTCGGAACTCTTGGTGTTTAGCCGACGTCTCAACCGTATACCATTGAACGTCGAATACAGCTATCTCTATTCTTCTAGACCAGTGAGGAGATTATGGCGAAACACTTCACTATCACACTACCATGGTCAGATATAGACCACAAGTCAGACAATGGGCTTTCTCGGGCTGTTTAAGTAATGGGTACCTAAGCAATATGTATATTTACAAAGTATTTATAAACTCAATAGGAGCACAAAGTGTAATACCAAACTTAAATCAATGAATATCAATACTCGTACATAATTTTGTCTTATAATTAATCAAATACCACTTAACGATAATTTTGTAAAAAAAAAAACGTCATGCGATAAAAATAATACAAATTTTTTTTCTAGATTAGGTCTCCCCAACGATTACATATAAATATACGAGTACAATTTCGTATTCTATTAATTATGTTAGCAATACTAACAAAACAAGGAAACTGGAACTAAATTTGTTAGAAAACTTCACTTTATACTATTCAGAAACAAACAATTGTGTGGATACAATATTTTGTCTATATCCAATTTTAATACAAAACTCTTAGCGTCAAATGTAACGAAATTCTACAAAGAAATCAAAACAAATTGTCCAAACGTAACACTGTGTTCCAAGAATCTTAAATCTCAGTGGGTAATCGATTCATCTAAGGAGCCCATGGCGGTTAAAAGCAAATGACAATGCAACAGTAGTAGGGCCGTCATTATATCATTCAACGGAAGCCGGACAGGCTACCAAAGTACATTGTTCTCCTCATGTTTTTACTGCACCATTTGTTGTCTCTAGCGAAAACATAATAGGGTTACAAAATTCAACTCGCCTTTGTTACCATCTGCTTCTACCTTTAAATTACAGACAGTAGCAAAATATTGTTTGTTTTACACTTGAAAGGGCTTTTAAGAAGTGACATATGGACTGTTTTCTTTCGAGACTAATTTATGGTACAGTGACCACTGAAGGAATTGGGTCATTGTTTAAAATAGAAACTTCGACTGTTCGGAGGCATAAGGAACATATTTATGGCCACACACCATCACTAATTTCTTCGGCATTGTTATTTGTTACGTTCGCAATTTTGTGATCCAAGAAACTAAACATACAAGTTAGTTTGTATGATGACTTTTGGGACCTGAATATGTTATTATTAAAGATCAAGATTTTTAAAGTGCTTTCAGAAGCACAGAGGGACGCGAGATATATTTTTTTTGTCACCTATGTTATGATTAGCCATCGTGATAGTTTCTTGATTTGCCGGTAACCGCTGCCCCATCGTGCTTTCAATAATTCTATTAGGTGGTAATTATATTAAATGATTCCACTTATTCACCCATTTTCCTCCACGGATTTGAAACCATAGGCGATCTTCTGACAACAACAGCACTTGATTTGACAAAAATGTAAATTATTTATTGTATTTGCGATTAGCGTCACTCTGCGTACTCTACTCATAATCTCTGTGCAAACCACTATGTATTAATAAATATGGTGACGTACCATAACAAATACACAAACATCAAATCAATCTCATTTAACGTATGGCTCTCGTTAAATAATCGTTAGATATATTAGAAAGGTATGAACCAACATATAATCTTTATTGGACACATTAGAATCGACAGGCTTTCAACGAGAAAGTAACTTCCAATGAAGCAATTAAATAAATGATCGCAATTAAATTCAATGGAGTGCCGCATGAACTGTGAGCGAGCAACGAATGGATTTTATTGCTGTGAGAAACAATAAATGTTGTGATTATAAGCCGACGATTCATTAAATGAACTTTAATTTTATAGAGTAATTGACAAATAAGCTCTTCAAATATAAATTATACAATTCGTTGTTCAAACACAGCAAGCGCACAGCAACGCTTGCAAAAATGAAGTATTATAATTTCATTTTTTAATACTTACTCTTTTGGCGCAACAACCAAAATCAGTCAGATCTCCGCTGCAATAGAACAATAAAATTTTCGGCCAAGCAGCGAACGCCTTTGGCACTTGAAGTTTTTCGGTAATATATTTCACAGAGTCCGCGTTGATTGTTATAAATAATTAATTACCTGTATAATTAATGGGCCAGGCTATTAGAATCCCTCAGAGATAATGATGATGATATTCGTAAGAGAGCTAACTGATATATCTCGCCGGATTAATAAGTTGAAGTTGCAGTAGTTTAATATGCTGTGAAAATAAGAAAGCTCTTCAATGGGCGAATATAATTCGCCAATACAAACCTTCATCGGAATTCCGCTATTTTAACCTGTCCCCGGTCATCAATAAAGAACTTTATATTATAATAATTTATTTGGCTTTAAACAGATTATAGAATATAAGCGACCTCTGCACTAAACACTAGGTTACCATACCCCAAACTAAGCCAAAGCCTGTAATATGGGTACTAAACAACTACTAACTACTTTTTTTATAAATACATATATATATTATACGTAGAAAACACCCAGACCAATACAAACAGACATGTTCATGGACATAAATGTTTGTACTGCCCGAGCACTACCCTTGGTGTAGAAGCCGACATCTCAACCGTTACATCAAATGGGTCGTCTAAAATGTATATACATACTATTATTTATAATATATAAACACGAATACATAGTTACCATTCTCTCGTTGTGATACATTTTATATAGACACTTGTTAAAATCTATTTGTTTTTATCGTATTCTGGGGTTTACTTTAGAATATCAGCAAATGCATCTATGTCGATATTTTCATTCCTAAGCCTCCTGTATAATAGCTGACTCCTTTCTTGATCCCTTCTGTTGCTGACCATTTGACATTGCAAATACCGAGATGCTCGCTGATAGCCATAAAGTTTTAAACCAAAGGTTGTTCTGTCTGGATAGAGTGACATAACAATACAATAAGTTCAGGAAGCGTCCAGTTATGGAGATATCACTACACTGCTAAGGGATCTAATGCACACGAATATTTATCTTGATAGTATCGAACTGAGAAAAATGGTGGGAAACTGTATCATTGTCTTCTATTTTTTTTCTTCCAAATTTCAATGTTCGTGCAGTTTGGCTCTGCTTCCTCTACAGCTGTAGACTCCTGATTCATAAATAATAATATGACAGGGGAGTTTTTCATCCGTATTATTTTTAATAATTCAATATAATTGCTTTATATTTACTGTAACAGAATCAATACTTAAAAGTAGCCTGACTATTGATGTACTAAAATTATGTAATACGGTTGTCATGTTACTTTGGCAGTTTGGTAAAAAAAGACATTCATTCGAATTATTTTATTAGAACTTATTAAATTTAGAATCTACACAAATAATTCAAATATTTCTATGTATTAACCAGTTATCGTCTACATGTTTGTTTTATTTGTCCAAATTACACACTTATACTAAGCGATGATTACGCATTTCCTCGAACTTATGTTTATGACTCATAATCATATACATTCCACCCAATAAACCCACAAATTACACATCATTAAAGTTGACTACCGTTATTATAAATGTTGTGAAAAACTATGCCCTTGTTGGTTTGCCGTTGATGACTTTTACAGCCTCGCCAAACAAATAATGAGCATAAAGCATATTGACGACCCACGTGTAGCGGTTGGGAGGTCTACTGCAACACCAAGGGTTCCGGGTTCGATCCCCGGGTAGTACGGTAGTACAAACATTTGTGTGCATGAACATGTCTGTTTGTAATGGTATGGGTGTTTTCTATGTATAATATGTATGTACTTACAAAACAATATGTATATAAGTATGTTTATCCGTTGTTTAGTAAGGCTTCACGCTTAACTTGGGGCTAGATGGTGCCGTTTGAATGTCAGTGGATATTTGTGTGTGGAGATTTTTTTATTATTTTATTGTGCCTTTATGAGAGAATTAATTCTACTTACCAACATGGGTCCCCGAATAAGCAAGTTAATGTGGTAGTGGAGAGCTGATCACGTATACTGCAAGACCAGTGGCATTTGGGGCAGATAAGTTCTGGAGTGAATACTGGTGGTGAATAGTGAATATCTTGTTAATGAACTTGCCAATTACATACACTTGGTCAGGAATGGTCTATTAAGCTACTATGTATTTATTAAAAAAGTAAATAAAAAGTTCCTAAATCAGTCTTACTTGCATAAGCAATAGGGTGCACCCTGAATAACCACTTGGCAATATCGAATGGAGGTGATCGAAATAGGTGGTATCCAATGGCCGAATTCATCGAATCTAATATCCTACTTAATCAGGCAATTGAATTTATATAATACCATAGTCAATTTATGCTGGCTATAAAAAAATAAATTAACTAAAAATTGGGGCTGTGAAGTCTTAGAGGATATACAAAACGATATATGGGAAGTCTAATATGCGTTCATTAGAAAGTGTAAATTAGGTATAATTTTTTTGTTTGCTTCAAAATAACGAAAACTCAATAAGAGAGTTTCGTTGACGATGACCTTAGTCAACAAACAAAAATATTATTTATTAAGCAAATTCTCACGTAGAGATGTTATTCTTAATATTACATAACATTCCCACGCTAAAATCTTATAGGTAATATGATATATAATTGTAATAAACTATTGCTAATGATGGAGCGTCGGTGGCTCAATGGTGTGGACTGTCGCCTTCCTACCGGGAGGGCTGAGGTTCAAATCCCGACACGTACCAATGTATTTTCAATTTCGAAAATATATGTACGTTATCCGACACTCTACGGTGAAGGAAAACATCGTGAGGAAACCTTCATGCACGCTGCGAAGAGATTCAAAGGTTGTGTGTGAAGTCGTCCAACCGCGCACTGGGCCCACGTGGACGACTAAGGCTAATCACCCTATACGGGTAGGCTCGTACCCCTCGGTGGGACATTTAATGCGCTGATGATGATGATGATTGCTAATGAGTGCCTCTGTGTGTACACACAAAGCTAACACAGTGCATCTGTTACTTTGAAATAATAAACTCGCTTCCACCTGTACGGTGTAGGTATTATGTTCAAGTTACACGTGAACGTTATTTCTAAGAAAACCTTTCCTATCTTCGAGATTAATGTCGACAGCAGTCGTTGGCAGTTTAAAAAGAGATCTTGATTTAATGACAAAACATTAAAGACATGCAATTAAAAAGAAAGTTCAAAAGGAGATTTTCATAAAACCCACGCACTATTGAGTGCAAGGGGCGCTCATTGATTTCTCAAGACTCACACAGCGAGGGTAAACGGAGAAATCCTATAATGTGCACGGTTACCCTAAAATTTGAGCAAATCGAATTCCAATTAACGTGATTTTGTTTTGGTATTTGGGAGTTTTCCCTTACACACAAAGGGTGGAGGGACATGACTTGGCAGAATCTTCAAACTTCCTATGATTGGATTATTCTCTAATGTTTACTTGTAATATAATCGAGTTAAATGCTTTGTTTCTATGACCATTATATCATAAATATCTAACACGGGTCATAGTACGGGACAAAATTATTATATATACTAGTTGTACAGTAAGAAAAAATGGGTACTAGGAGATATGCAAGTCAGTCAGTGTCAGCCTCCT